>CM035287.1:53545682-53561451 GCA_020226075.1 Hydropotes inermis
GCTGTTTATAATAGCCAGGACATGGAAGCAACCTAGATGCCCATCAGCAGACGAATGGATAAGGAAGCTATGGTACATATACACCATGGACTATTACTCAGCCATTAAAACTAATTCATTTGAATCAGTTCTAATGAGATGGATGAAATTGGAGCCCATTATACAGAGTGAAGTAAGCCAGAAAGATAAAGACCATTACAGCATACTAACACATATATATGGAATTTAGAAAGAGGGTAACGATAACCCTATATGCAAAACAGAAAAAGAGACACAGATGTACAGAACAGGCTTTTGGACTCTGTGGGAGAAGGCGAGGGTGGGATGTTTCGAGAGAACAGCATAGAAACATGTATATTATCTAGGGTGAAACAGATCACCAGCCCAGGTTGGATGCATGAGACAAGTGCTCAGACCTGGTGCACTGGGAAGATCCAGAGGGATTGGGCAGAGAGGGAGGTGGGTAGGGGGATCAGGATGGGGAATACATGTAAATCCATGGCTGATTCATGTCAATGTATGACAAAAACCACTGCAATATTGTAAAGCAGTTAGCCTCCAACTAATAAAAATAAATGGAAAAAAAACATTAATTTTATTCTTATGATACTTTACTACTAGTAATAAGATCTGTACCTTAAGGAATGAGGGTATTGCAAGTTAAAAAACAGGTTTCCAGAATTCTGTGTTGGGTCAGTAACATTAAAATTCCAAGAAAATAAACAAAATCCTCATAACATTGCAACTCCTGTCATTTTTTTTTTTTAATTTCACAGTTCATGTCTACTTATTAACTCATCTGCAGCTCAAAATATTAGGATAAAGCAGAACAGTTTATAAAGAAAACTGAGAAATATCCAGAAGTTCTGACTGGAATTAACACTTACCTTTCTACCTCTAGGAAAGCCACTCTTGCCACAAATACCCTCACCATCCCTGCCACAGACACAGATCTTACACTTTTCTGTGGCTACCACAATTCTTAGCTTGACAGAAAATATATCAGAAATCTCTCTTCTCTGCATGAGAAGACTTACAGTCCAATAAAGAAAAACATAGGGTGATTATTCAATATTCTTAAAAAGGACAGACTAAAGAAACCAACGTTAAAGAGACTCAAAAGGCACAAAGAGCCAAAATAAGATGTGATATATTTCTGCAAAGACTCGGTCCTGTTTGCCATAGTATTGAATGTTTCCAGCATTTCCAGCAGGACCCAGCAAACTGTTGGCCCTTAGTAAGAAACAATGGAATGAATGAACTATGCTTACAGAGACAGAACTTGGTTAACTCCAGTTGTACAAGTAGAAGTGATTTCTTCTGTAAATTTTAATAGCATTTTCTGATAATGGAACATGTGTTTACTGTTTCAAGTTATTTTGAGAATCACACTGTACCTACCTTATCAGCCCTGCAAGGGATTTCAATTAGCTAACATCTGCTGGATCATCAAAAAAGCAAGACACCTCCAGAAAACCATCTATTTCTGATTTATTCTGACTTAATGGATCACAACAAACTGGAAAATTCTCCAAAAATGGGAATACCAGACCACCTGACCTGCCTCCTGAGGAATCTGTATGCAAGTCAAGAAGCAACAGCTAGAACTGGACATGGAACAACAGCCTGGTTCCAAATCGGGAAAGGAGTACATCAAGGCTGCATATTGTCACCCTGCTTATTTTAACTCATATGCAGAATACATCATGAGAAATGCTGGGCTGAATGAACCACAAGCTGGAATCAAGATTGCTGGGAGAAATATCAATAACCTCAGATATGCAGATGACAACACCCTTATGGAAGAAAGGAATCAAGAACTAAAGAGACTCTTGATGAAAGTGAAAGAGGAGAGTGAACAAGTTGGCTTAAAGCTCAACATTCAGAAAACTAAGAACATGGTATCTGGTCCCATCACTTCACGGGAAATAGATGGGGAAACAGTGGAAACAGTGGCTGACTTTATTTTGGGGGGCTCCAAAATCACTGCAGATGGTGACTGCAGCCATGGAATTAAAAGACGCCTACTCCTTGGAAGGAAAGTTATGACCAACCTAGACAGCATATTAAAAAGCAGAGCCATTACTTTGCCGGCAAAGGTCCATCCAGTCAAGGCCTTGTTTTTCCAGTAGTCATGTATGGATGTGAGAGTTGAACTATAAAGAAAGCTGAGGGCTGAAGAATTGATGGTTTTGAACTGTGGTGTTGGAGAAGACTTGTGTAAGTCCCTTGGACTGCAAGGAGATCCAACCAGTCCATCCTAAAGAAAATCAGTCCTCAATATTCATTGGAAGGACTGATGCTGAAGCTGAAACTCCAATACTTTGTCCACCTGATACAAAGAACTGACTCATTTGAAAAGAATCTGATGCTGGGGAAGATTGAAGGTGGGAAGAGAAGGGGACGACAGAGGATGAGATGGTTGGATGGCATCACCGGCTCAATGGACATGAGTCTGAGTAAACCCTGGGAGTTGGTGAAGGACAGGGAGGCCTGCCGTGCTGCAGTCCATGGGGTCACAGTCAGTCAGATACGACTGAGTGACTGAACTGAAGGGATTTCATCCCCTGGAGATCAACACTATACCTTGTACATCTTTATATCCTGCAGATTGTCTGGCATGTCATCAGTCTTCAACACACACGTTAGGGAACACACTAATTTCATTTGTCTCTTTTCACATTAACACACTGAGAAATAATGAACTGCTAACTAGCCAAGCTGTTCACTTGGCCATCTCCACTACCAATATAGATTTCTACAACATGATTGAGCTGTTATCAATCAAAAAATAACACTAGCACAAATGGATCAGTCATGCCTATGGTCCAATTTACCCACTGTGCATTAAGGGGTGAAAAAATGAAAAATGCTGACTGCACCTGAGCATAAAAGTTGGTGAGAAAACAGAACACTGAGTGAGGAGTACTCGTGCCTGAAAGAACAAAAATTACAATCCCTCAGTTATGATTAAGGGCAATGAGTGCCTTTCTAGCTGCAGTGGTTGAAAGAAGCTGCTATTAACCAAAACCATTTAAGGTGAAAACAAAGCTTTAGTGTTAGTTCAGTAAAACAGAGAAAGTAGTCTCTGGGTCACTCACTTCAGTGATGCTGCCTTGAATTTTGTAGGAGATGCTGTTTGGAAGAAAGTGCCACCGTCCAATCTAACGCAAGGCATTACTGGCATGCACTCACTCAGTCTACCTTTCCTATAAAATAATCACAAGCTATATATATAATTACAAGCTATTATATATTACATAATTACAAACTATATATAATCACAAGCTATTATATATATATATATATATATATATATATATATATATATAATTAAAGCAACATTCTGAGAGAGAGTTCTGCAGAACCTCATTCTAACCATTTCTGAAGACACCTGTCTTAGCACCATTCCCTGACAGGGAGTGGGCCAGCCACACACAGCTTTAGGGTGAGGGTGTACAGCCGCTCAGAGATGTTTCTTAGTCTGCTTCACAATGTTAAAAAGAATCCAAAAGCCTGCATATTACATTACCATGTGTCTAGTCTAAGTTACTATACACAGTTTCTACGCAGGAGGGTGAGTACAGGCCCTACCCAAAGCTGAAGCAACTGATTTTGAAAGTCATGTCCAGAGTGTCCAGCCTCCCAAACAACATCCTGAAGAACTGAAGCTCTCCAACTGTGGCGCTGGAGAGGACTCCTGAGCGTCCCTTGATGAGCAAGGAGACCAAAGCAGTCAGTCCTAAAGGGAGGCAACCCTGAGTGTTCACTGGAGAGACTGATGCCGAAGCTGAAGCTCCAATACTCTGGCCACCTGATGTGAAGAGCTGACCCACTGGAAAAGACCCCGGTGCTGGGAAAGACCGAGGGCAGGAGGAGAAGGGGCGGCAGAGGAGATGGCTGGATGGCATCGCTGACTCGATGGGCATGAATTTGAGCAAACTCGGGGAGATGGTGAAGGACAGAGGAGGCTGGCATGCCGTCCATAGGGTCACGAAAAGACACGACTTAGCGGATGAACAGCAGCAAAGCAGCACCCGACTTCAGGGAGCCAGCATCGTTCTGTGTCCCACGCTTCAGACCTCCCGCAAAATAATTTTCAGTAGAGAAGAGATGAAAAATAACTTGATTTCTATCATTTATACATTTATCCAAAGCTGCTTACACACTTCCCAGGTGGCTCAGACGGTAAAGTGTCTGCCTGCAGAGTGGGTGGAAGACCTGGGCTTGATCCCTGGGCTGAGAAGATCCCCTGGAGAAAAGCCCGGCAGCCCACTCCAGTGCTCTGGCCTGGAGAGCCCACGGACAGAGGAGCCTGGGGTCTACAGTCCACGGGATTGCAAAGAGTCGGACACGACGGAGCAACTAACACTTTACTAACACATTTACACACTTAGGTGAAGTCGTCCCAATTTATTTTCATTTTATCATTCATGAAATAATCACACAACGTCTGCTATAACTCTGAGTCAAATCTCAGCGGGTGGAGAAGATCTGGTGGCAGCGGGTGAACGAGGCTTTAAAATCATCTCATGGCTGAGAAGGTTATCCTACGCCAGCAGCTCTGGGGGCCTCAGAAGGCCGAGTCAGGAGGGAGGGGAGGCTGCGTGCTGCACCGCCCCAGGCCTCTGCCGGGGCACCGGCCCCGTCACAGCTGCGGGATGAGGAGGCGATGCTGAAGATCATCGCTTTCAAGCAGAGGCCTCATACCCGAAGCTTACCCTGCCTCCATCTGAGACAAGACCTTCTCAAAGGCTCAACTGCTTCCTGTCTGCCCAGCTTGTCCCCTCCCCACTTCAATTCCAGATCACTCTCAGCGTTCTATCTCCTCATGTCTCCACCATGCCTCACCCCTTAAGATGCTGTTAAGTATCAGGATGCACTCTATAGCTGCAAAGCCCAGAGCCTGTGCCATTCGAGTTCCTGACACGTCCCAGCCTAGGATCGTGGACACGTTCTCAGCTTTATGCCCCTAAAACCATCATCTGCATCACGCAGTGAGGTCATTTTGTAAATATAATTTTTCTCTTACAGGTAAATTCATTATCATGAACTGATGATGCCTAATTGATACATGTCATGACAACATGACATATTTCCCTTTGTGACTGGCTTTGTTTTCAAAGTTTCTGTACATATATTAATACAAAGGTATGGTCCAAAATGAAACTAGCAGCATAATAAAAACAAAAAAATACATCCTTTCTTTAATATTGGGTAATGCGAAGAAAAATATATTGGGTTATACATGGCACACATTTATCCTTTTTTATAAGTCATGGTTTTTATAAATTAAGGGAAATACTGATTGATGGCCTTTATTGCATTCTTAATAGATGTAGAATCAACAATAACAGCAATATCTACAAGTATTGAGTTCCTACTCTGGCAGACACTCCAATAAAGTTTACATTAAATCTTTAACAAACCAATAAGTCAGATACATTTTACAAATACAGAAACCAAAGCAAAGGGAGGTTGAGTGAAAAGTTTTGTCGTTAATATAGTGTGGCAACAGAATTCAAATTCAAAGATGTTTCTCTTCAGAGGTACTGATCCTAAACCATTTCTTTACAAAGTAATAGTATGCAATGTTGAGATCATACTCTCTCTTAAGTTCTGGGAGAGACCAGATTTTTTTGTACTAACTTTTGTCCACTGAATATCTTATGTTGTAGTCTTATAAATCCAAGAGTAGTAAAATGCATAGAAACATCCGTCTCTCTACAGCCGGAGGAAAAATATCCAAGAGTGAAGTTGGAAGCTGACACTCAGACCCTAACTGTATAATCTGACATCATGTTTTTCATGGCCTTAGCATAAAGCTTCTTCAAGTTTTTAGGGGACAAAACGAAGCACTAAAGAAAAGATTCTATCTAGACAAGCTCCTTAAAACAGCTTATCAAAATGCAGTTAAGCATGGCACTCAATCTAGATTTTCCAGACTGAATCTATAATTTAGATGCCAAGCTTTGTCATTTCTAATAGTTGTCACAGTTGAGCACCGTGAATGCTAGCTGTCATAAATATATGAGGCCTGTCTAAACATCCATCTTCTTCAGTGACCCTATAAACATGGTTCAAAAAAACTGTTGCTCCTTTGATTCAGCTAAAAATTTGAAAGCCTCTTATGGAATGTGGAAATTCATAGGTGGTACCCAAGTTGTTAGCTCCAATGAGTAAAAGGAAGAAAAAAGGAAAAACTGATTCAGTAGTTAGTTTTAGCTAATCTGAATATATGGTCTTGACAGACATGTTTCCAGATTTACAATGAAGTAAGCCAACCCAGGGGCTTCCCTGACAGCTCAGCTGGTAAAGAATCCACCTGCCATGCAGAAGACCCCAGCTCGATTCCTGGGTCAGGAAGATCCGCTAGACAAGGGATAGGCTACCCACTCCAGTATTCTCGGGCTTCCCGCGTGACTCAGCTGGTAAAGGGTCTGCCTGCAATATGGGAGATGGGTTCGATCCCTGTGTTGGGAAGATCCCCTGGAGAAGGGAAAGGCTACCCACTCCAGTGTTCTAGACTAGAGAATTCCATGAACTGTACAGTCCATGAAATCGCAAAGAGCTGGACCCAACTGAGTGACTTTCACTTTCACTTTCAAGCCAACCAAGACCTACCAATATTTTCTTCATCTGTTTTCAAGGATACTGCCTTCTAAGATGACGTTCTCCTTGAAGAACTCTCCTCTCTTATTCCTAACACTAATAGCTATCAGTTGTACCCCACATCATATTTTCTTAAAATTTTTAATTTAGTTGAACCATGCCATTATCCTTGTGACATAAATAGGGTAAGTGGAATCTCTCCTCCAATTTCACAGATGAGTAGATGAAGTCACAGATGGGATTAATGAACCATCCAAAGACACACAGGTGGTTCAAAGCAGAATCATAACTAACATAAGGCAGGAGCTGGAATAACTGGTGTAGTAATTGTTTCTATTCAACAAAAAGTCAACCTAATATGCTGATGCTGACAGTGAAAGACCAGTAAAATAAGGAAATAAAACTGTTCAGATGATTTCAAGGATAAGGTAAGTTCTATAGTTGATTCTTTTCATGAAAGTATACTGAATAAAATAAAAGAATAAAATTAGAATTTATTCAAGAAATATTTAATTCCACACTTTCTATGTTTTAGGCACTAATACAGATGCTTGAGAACCAGATAACAAAACTGGTGAAACCCCTACCTTCATCGGCCTGAATTCTGGCAAAAGAGACAAAATAAGCAATTGACATAATGATTAAAAAATTATCTTGTGTATTAAAAAATAACAAGAGCCAAATTTAAAAAGGGGAAAAAAAAACCCTGAAACTGAGTAAGAAGGATCAGAATTGCTAGAGGATGGACATGTTGTATTTATTTTATTGGTCCGAGGAGGTCTCATTGAGAAGGTGAGGTCAACAGACACCCAGGCAGAGGAAACAGTCAGGGGAAGAACTCCAAGGAATATGCTGGTGTCTTCATGGACCAGAAAAGATGCTAGTGTGACCACACTCGTCTTAGCAAGAAGGAGAGCGGTGTGAGGAAGACACATCACGCAGGGCCTCGGAGGCCATCAAAAGGCATCTGTGTGTTACTCTGACTGAAGCAGAAACCACCGCAGGATTCAAGCAGTTGAGTACTGTCTTCGCACCTGCGGGTTAAAGAGGATCCGCAGTTCTGCACACCTCAAATGTTCATAGTGCCAGACGCAAACTATACCTAAACAAAACTGGAGGAAGGAAACAGTTCATTAACCTGCTGCGATGCAAGAGATCCAGGTTTGATCCTGGGTCGGGAAGATCCCCTAGAGAAGGAAATGGCAACCCACTCCAGGATCCTTGCCTGGAAAACTCCATGGACAGAGGAGCCTGGAAGGCTAGTCTATACAGTCAAAAGAAGTCTGACATGACTGAGCATCTACCATTTCACTTCATAATTGATTGTTAAATATCTTAAAATTTTATCACTCAATATATTGTTTAACTTTCATCATGTAAGTCCCAAACTGATTTCTCTTTCCTATATACTCATTTACACTTCATTATTAAGGAAATATAATAATAATTGAGTTTAATTATTCAGATTATGCATCAATAGAGATGTTCAGTTTGAAATATTAAATTGACTCAAACCCATTCCCCCCTTATTAATTTCTAAGACATAATGATACAAATAATTTCCCATAACTTTCTATTTGAAATAACATATGGATGTTCAGGCTAGGAATTTTGAACAGAGAGGAAACCACAATAATAACTGAAATTTACAACACTGTATTTACAAAAGTTTTCAAAGCCTTCCAGTTATTATGTATTAACTCTCTACTATAGGCCAGTCACTGCTAAATCTTTTGCATATATCACTGTAATTAATATTCATCAAAAACCCTAAGAACAGTCACTGTAATCCCATTTTATAGACTACAGATGTGTCCCCAGAGAGATGAAGTACTGATCTGATGAAGTTCAGGACTGCTCAGTACCCGAGCTCAGAATTTACCTAAATCCTCCACAGTTTAAAGTTATGTTCTCTTCACCAAACTACACCACATTCCTGCAGCATGATCCTCAACATATATCCTCGACATTCCCAACCCAAAGGTCAGCCAGATGTGAATAATCCCATTTTACAGATGATTAACTGGTCACAGAAAAGTTAATCAAGCAATCAACATTTATTTTATGGCTACCATATGCAAATCAATATTTAGTTTCTGAGAGTGCAGAGGATTTATGATAACAATATCTTGCCTCAGTACGTTTACAATCTTGTTAAGGTAACAAGAGACACATAAAAAGATAATAAATAGTCCAAGATAGCACATAATAAGTTCCAAATGAGATACAGAGCCAACGACTGCTAAAGAAATTCAGCAGAGAGAAAATTGAATCTGGGTGTTTCTATTCAATCAAGAGTGCTACTAAAAACGACCCATGTTGAGGTGGTCATCACAGGAAAAGTTTAGTTCAGCAGAAAGGATGAGGAATTATTCCTCAGAAAGAGTTAATATGATCAAACGCCAAGGGTGTGTTAGTCTCTCAGTCCTGTCCAACTCTCTGCAACTCCATGGACTGTAGCCTGCCAGGTTCCTCTGTCCATGAAATTCTCCAGGCGAGAATATTGGAGTGGGTTGCCGTTTTCATTTCCAGGGGATCTTCTCGACCCAAGGATGGAACCCAGGTCTCCTGCATTGCAGGTAGATGCTTTACCTTCTGAGCTACTAGGGAAGCCAGCCAAGGGAGAAGATGTGAATGGATTATCAAAAGAAAATGGATAGATGTGTTTGAAGTGCAGGATGCATGAGTGGCAAAGTAAAAATGAAGCCAGAGAAGTAAACTGTAAAAGTTTTGGTTGTCACAGTAGGAACCTATGGAAGGAGCAAAGGAATTGATTGTGTTTAAATGCTAGTACCCGGCTTTTGCTTTGGTGTACACTTTTATTTATGTGATCCTTTCAACAAACCTATAATATAGGAGGCAAATATATCCTGTCATTGTAAACAGAAGGAAACAGATTACCTGGACAAGGATGGTTTTGAGTGTGAAGATGGAGCAGGAATTCTAATCTAGATCAACGTGCATGCAAGGACTATACGACTTCCACTTCCCCTTCATCACTGTCTACAGGAAGCAATGGGGAGCTTTAAAAGGCATTTGATCAAGACAAGAGGCGTCTCCCTGATTGCTTAGCTGGTAAAGAGTCTGCCTGCAATGCAGGTGACCCCAGTTCAGTTCCTGGGGTGGGAAGATCCCCTGAAGAACGGACAGGCTACCCACTCCAGTATTCTTGGGCTTCCCCAGTAGGTAGCTCAGACAGGTAAAGAATCCTCCTGCAATACAGGAGACCTGGGTTCAATCCCTGGGTTGGGAAGATCCCCTGGAGGAGCATATAGCAACTCACTCCAGTCTTCTTGCCTGAGAACCCCCATGGACAGAGGAGCCTAGAGGGCTACAGTTCATGGGGTTGCAAAGAGCTGGGCATGCCTGAGTGACTAAGTAGGCAAGATGAGAGGGTAATATATGAAAAGTATTGGTGACTGTGAAATATTAGCACAAGTCCAATGTCAGAGAAGGACTCGGGAAGGAAGTCACCAGGCAAGAAGCTGGAAAGCCACTTCATCTACTGCATTTACCTACAGAATGAGTGATAAGGATTTATATTCAAATGCTGCTAATGGAAGTAAAAAGAATGGAAGAGGTATTTAAGAAGAAATATGAAGAGATAAATGGCAATACCCATGTCCTTTAACAGGTATTTTTTATGTTCCAACTATACGCTGAGAGTATAAATATTTCTCCTAAAACCTCAAAGACAAAATCCAAGATCTAGCTCAAATATTTTAAGTTTTTTTGACAGCACATGATTTATTTAAAAATAATAAAATCTATACATTGGAAAAACTATCTGCCTTAGTGCACTCTACCTCTCAAACCACCATCATGAACTATGACAGCTCATGCTAGGCACACTTCTATTGTGTGAGTTTGATATTAGCTCCTTGCTATATATATTAACATGGACAGTAATGCCTTATATTCATGGTCATTAAGCATGTTAATTACTAAGGAAATACTTTTTTCTATTAGTTTTTACTTTTAATAGACAGTGTATATTAAACAATCGAATTCTCTCCGAGAGATAGAACACACCATAATTCTGAGGTTAATCCTTCCCAGTACTTCCCTCTTAAAATGCAAGGTACCACTCAGGATTCAAGTTCAAAACTAGTAGCAATTAAATAGCGCATTACTTAAAACAAGTTGAATCTTTTCCAACTATTCTGACTCCTGGGCAATGAAAACCATACAACTGCCGAATATGTATAGAATTAACCATCTTTTATATTTTTCAAAGACAATATTGACATGGACATCCAGGTATTTAGTCACTACACATCTTTTGAAGCAATTTAAAAAGGCAAAGTTGCCAACCAGGTAATAATCAGGCTAACTATATAAATCTTTGTCAGTACCAAGCATTCAGCTAATTTGTCTTAATTTTGAGCTGGTTATTAAGCTGAATATCCTAATCAGTATAACATACATTTGATAAATGTGTGCATTCATATATCTGCACATATATGTGTGTGTACACATGTACATATATGTACATATACATATATATATCTTATTAGAACTGATGAGTAACAGTATTTTTACCCAGAATTCTTTTAGGAATTACACATCTACCCTATTTACACCTAATATCCTTAGTATCATCCAACTATGCTAAAGGATAATTAAAAATTAACATATTAGCCAAGCTTAATTTCCTTTACCTGTATGGAAAAAATAAAATAGATTTGTTTTTCTGAGTTGAGAAAGAACATTTAAATTTGATTTCAAACTGTGCCACAGGCCAATAACTTAGGTCTACAGCTAAAGTAGATCCAAAATATTCTTGAAAGTTTCAAGAATGCTAAACCGAAGCTGTACCTTAGAAAAGTCACCTGCATGTGTAAAGAAATATCATCACAGAATCCTAATAAGTAAATTTGCTAAAATTCAACCCATACCCTCCTTTACATTTTTGTGTTTCTCATTTCTACACATCTATACCAATGTGAAAACAGGCATCTGCAAAATTCAGCGAAGGAAATGAAAGACACTGAGCAAGCACATCTATCCAATAATGCCACACTTTCATATGCTCTAAGTTTGAAAACCTTAGCTGTTATCAAAACAGTAACTTAAAAACTACTCATGCACAAAGTCTGGGTTCTATATGACTTCAGGTATTCTGTAAAAGCTATGTTAAATACATTTTGTCAGTATACAAGGAATCAGAGATAATGTTATTTCATATACCTTATTTTCTATTATTTGTGTTTTTTAATACGTGGCAGTGGCATTCATGTATCACATGTATTAAAATATAAATGCTACCTTTAACTTTTAAAGGCATTACTTTGTGTTTAAGAAAAGGAAAACTATTTTTACCTCCCAGTCCTGGTCTAAGCCGATTATCGTAACCATCCAGAAGTCTGTCTAGAATTCTTGTAAAGATGGTAATGTTATTTTTAGCCTCATCTTCTTGGATGTTAGCCAGCACCAACCTAAACAGATAATTTTACAAGCTGATATATATACATATGTGTGTTTTGCAAGTGCCAACATGCTCTTCTTCCTTGATTTGAATTTTAAGGCTCCTTAAGCTGTTAGTGCCACCCATTTTCTAATTTTTTTTTTTTCAGTTCTATAAATACCAGTGCGTCAGTGAGGAAGGTAAACAGCCTGTTGTAAATGGGTAATAAACACTAGATTATCAGAAGTGTGAAGTCAAAATTATTCCAGATTCTTACCACTCAGCGTACTGGGTGAACTATTCATTTCTTTCTAAAATCCATTCCCTAGGATACATTAGGACTGGAGATGATCACATGCAGACAGTACTAGCAATGCTATTCTGCATTTAGAAAGGTACAAAAAAACCAAAGGGATTCCTGAAATAACTCTTCAGGGATCTGAATATTAATTGGAAAATAAATCGCCTCCTTGGAGGCACAAAATTTCTCTATCTTCCTCAGAAATGTCTTTTCCTTTTATGTCTTTTTCTCTTTTAGAGCAAGATGATTTTCTAACTTTGGGTATACCTCCACCCAATGGCCAAGTGCAATATAGACATCAGGGAAACTCCGCTGGCTGTGCTCCAGGCTCCAGTGTAGCCAGGAGGTGGAGGTGGGCTCTGAAAGGATCAGCAGAGCCCAGGAGAGCTGCAGACAGCCCTGGAGGAGCGCCCCTCCACCTGGCTGGCCTCTATGGAGAGCAAGGAACAGAGGGCATCCGAGATTAACATGCCCAGCTACTTCGTGTGCATGTGTGTGTGTGTGTGTGTGTGTGTGTGTGTGTGTGTGTGTGTGTGCATGCGTCTGTGTGATATAAATTTGCAGAAAGAATAAATGGTCTTAAAATATCACCGGAAGAGGGTTAGAAGCAGTGATTTTCTCCATTATTTCTCCAACAGAAAGCCAGAGACCTGATTTGTGACATCCAGCGATTTGGTGCAGTAGCAACTGGATGTATAAAACAGAATGTCCTTTTCACTGCCATTTTTTCCCCCAGAATGATTCAGAGATTTAAATTACTGGTCCAAAAAAAGAATCATTTATATAATAGAATAAAATACTGGCATGAGCATTACTGGTCAAATATAGAACAGAAAATTAGTAGAAGAAAAATATGGTTAAGTTCTGAGGATTTTCAATGATTATTAACTGACCACGGTTTGTTCACTCCTTTAAACTCAAAGAATATAAGTAATTGCATTCTGATCAAGGTGCATTGTCCAAAATATCATTGACAGAATTCATTTGCATTTAAATGATTGTACAGCTACTAGCTAAAAATAGTCTAAATACATGAACAAATTGGTAACCAACTTCAAGCAAATATTGTCTTCAGAGAAAATGTTAAAACTGTGGTATAAAGAAACATTTTTAAATTATGTAAGCAAATGATTTCATATGTTGGGCCGCAAAAGTTTCTACATTGTCTTAAGCTAATTTTAAAACTAGTCACTAAGATAATTATAAAGTTCCACTTAGAGATTTTCACCGGAATGTGTTTTTTAATTAATGTCACATTTTCTTTCTAAAGTCAATATCAAATATTAAATGAGGAGCTATTTTACAAATAAAAATACAACTTCATAAAGAAATTTCTTCTCAAGTCTAGAAAATATTTTCATTCTTTAACAATTATTGAGACAGGAAAATTAAAATTTAAAAGGGAAATAAAAGTATTATAAAATCATAAATACTAATTTTTAAAATAACAGTTACATGGACATTCATAAGAATCTTAAACTTTATTAAGTACTCTGGAATGTTGAAAACCATATCCTAAATTTAGGCAATAAATAGAAAATGCTCACTGATGATAAAAATCAGAAAAGACTGTAATTAACATGAAGTTGTTGAAAACAACAGAAATTAAAATTTATATTTGTAGAATATAGGTAAAACAGAATGTGTTACATTTTCAAAGTAGTACTGTTTATGGTAGAACCATCTCAGGACTAAAAGACCTCTAAATCAGGAACAGAAAAGTTATTAATAATTCAAGGTTTTGTTTTATTGTTCGTGATTGTGAAGTTGTATACTGCCTCCACCTAGAGGTTTCAGATTCACACATCACTTAGGTTTTCTATGTTGACTAAAAGATCCAAGACCATTTTAGCAAAAAAGGAAAACAGAGAGAGAAAGAGATTAAGTCGCCACAGATCATTTAACTTGTGCTTTTCTGTTTGGCTTAAAGGAAAATTGATGGCCTCTTTATTGATTCGTGGTGTTATTACTATCACATACAACAATCACTTCAATTCTTCGCAAAAATACGCCATCTAAAGAGTATTCTTTTCTCCTGTGATTTTTTTAAAAGAAAATGTTGTATTCACTTTTGTATTTTATCGCTGCAAACAAGAAGCAGCAAACTTCTAACAGTCTTTGCCACTTTACAGTCCTGTTCCCTGCCACTACGTTTTTCATTAGAAATGGTCCTTCCAAATACTTCAGCTCCTCAAAAGCCCCCTCCGCCTGCACTGATGGCATTCAGGAAACGCACCTTTACCCTGAATTTAAAATGGCAAAACAGAAAAAAAAAAAAACTGTCTCACCTGGCTGGGTCCCACGCCAAGAGAACCCAAAGCAGCAGCTGCATTTTGGAGCCGTTCGGTTTCGCCTTCATCTCCACTCTTTGTGTAACCGTGCAAGAAAAACAACATATGCACTTAAAATCACATTCAGTCATAGCGTTCCAGCAGCCCAAAAGGACGTCATTTCATCTGGGAGTGGGAGTTAAAGCAACAGAGATGCTCCGGGGAGCGTGAGGCGGTGTGATGGTGATGGGAGGGCGCGTCCCCCCACCCAGCCCCTTGCTTTTTTTTCTCTTCACAGAAAGATGGGCGAATACCCGGGCTCTGCTCTGCCGGGCACCTCCGGCAGCCCCGCCGTCAGCAAGCGCGGACCTGCGGTGACACGCGCGGGACGGCCACGCGGGAGCCCGCTCGGACAGGGGAGCCGGGGAGGCGCGCGCGGGGCGGGGGCGGGGGCGGGCGCGACCACCCCGCATTCTCCGCCGGAGGGCAAGGGGCGGCCAGCCCGCTTTCCTCGAGCATCAGTGTTTCACGACGGCGAACGGCAGTTCTCACGACTCCACTCCGTGACTCCCGTTCAAACAAAAAACCCAATCAGAACAGCCCCTCCCCGCGCACCCACAGCTGCCCGAGCCCGCGTCCGGGAGGCACCGGGTTCGCGCGGCGGCGGCTCCGGAGCCGAGGACCACGGCGGGGCCGGGCTCGATGCCGCCGCGGCAGGCGGGCGGCGCGACCGCGGCGAGCGAAGTGGGAGCCCGTAAGGCAGCCGGGGACGAGCCGCGCGGCTCGGTCTCGGCGGAGTTGCACGCGGGCTTCTCGCGAGGAGTGTCGACATCGGCTTTCAGTACGCTGGGGCGGAGGGGCGACCTGAAGCTCCCCGGTTTGCAGGGGACGTCGGGGCGCGCACGGAGGGAGACGAGCCAGGCTCGGCAAGCCACAGGCAAGCGGGGAAGCCAGGCTCCCTGCCGCGACCCGCGCGGGCGACCTCACCTGAAACGGCCGGCAGAACCGCTGCTTTCCGCCCTTCGCCCGGCTCTTGCAGAGAGGGGAAACTTGCGCGGGAGCCCGGCCGCAGCGGCCCGGCGAGCCCGAAGCGCCGGGCTGGCGGAGCGGGAGAGCGGGGGCGCGGCGGCGGCGGCGCGGGGAGCAGCGGGCGGCGCGGGCGTCCGTAGTGGCGGAGAC
>CM035287.1:53561851-53675486 GCA_020226075.1 Hydropotes inermis
CCCCGGGGCCTCGCCCGGCCGCCCGCCGCACAGCGCGCCCTGGCTCCGGAGCGACGAGCCTGCCCAGGAGAGGTCGGGCCCCCGCCGAGGGCGAGGGGGCTCTGCCCGCCTGCACTGGGCAGCGGCGCTTCCACGCCGGACCGAGCCCAGGGCAGGCTGCGTGCCCTCAGACAGCAGCAGGTTTCTTTGATGTCCCGAGCCCTGCTGACGCGCCGCTCATTCCTTCACTCTGCTGCCATCAGGACCGATTTCCCTTCAGGTCTCTGAGGGCTGCAGACTTCCCTCGAGCTGGTCTGTCAGGTCCACTTACACGCTGTTGAGAAGCTGCTCACGCTCAGCGGTTCTTTCCCCCAACAGCTTCTCACAAAGTCCTCCCCGCCTGGTGATCAAGCTCAGTCAACAGCTCTGAAAGAAGTTTAGGTCCTTCCCACCCCACCCACCTCAACCCCCAGCAAAAAAAAAAAAGAGGGGGGATCTGCGACCTGCTGTGGTTTTACTGCTTTGGCCATTCTCGCTGCCGGGCGGGAAGGGGGCGGGTTTTAAGGCTTTTACACCCTGTAAGGGTGCTTGCTGGCGAGAGACCTGCTGTAGTTTCAGTCCCAACGGATGCGTTCAGAACTGTGTGAGCCTCATTTCTTTCTACCGTACGGTATCTGAGGCGACCAAATTCAAAGGTGCACCTTGAGCAACAAGAGAGACATGTTCCTCTTTGCACACAGACAGAATATTACACACCCCACTAAGGCAAAGCAGAGAGGGTGTTCGTCTTCCCGTGACGTTTTTACAAATGTTGTTTTAAAAGGAAAAAAAAAATAAACATGTTGATATGTTTCTATCCTTTTGCATTCAGAGTCCGTACATGCCAACACTTCAGTAGTTAGCTATGGACCCAAAATTCAGGTGAATTTCCTAGATGGTGCAGTTTTCCCAACAACAGGCACTTCTACAGTACATTTTAGCTTTGCTTTGAAGATTGTGTGAGGAGAGTAAAACCTTTACATTGTAAATATTTCAAGCTGTTCTTTTAAACCTATTAATCACCTCTTTCTGAATGACCATTTAATAAGCTGCAGCCTAAACAAACATTTGCTCTAGTTAGCTGCCTCTGTGAAGAATGGAACACCACCCAGCTTTCTCCTCCATCATTAATATTCCCTTCCCGACTTGCTCATTGTAGAGTCTAATTGAAATTCACAAGGATAAAAAGCATGCCATTTAAAACCTTGCAACTAGGGAATCTAAACATCTACTTGGTCTGAACACTTCATTTCTTACTGTATTTTCCTATTTTTCATTTCTATGAGTCAATCTTCATTAAAACCTATCATTTTTCCATTAATATTACTACTAAATTGTTTATATTTTAATAATGGAAGTTGAACAGCCCATGGTTTCTTTCCAACTTTAATTGCTGCACTACAAAATTTCTCTTTCATGGACACACAATTTTTGTAAATATCTTTATAAGTTATTTTCCTACTTACCACTATAGTCTTTTCCTTGGATGCTAATGGTGAATTATGTATTTTAACTTTGTTTAACTCAAAATATGTGTTTATTGAAATTTGTTCTAAAAAATAACCTTTACCATTGGTATCCTTAGTAAATTTGTAATCTCATTGCCATAAATACCCATATATGTGGAAGTTCACAGAGTTCAAGCTGTTTGGGATGATTTTCGCCATTTGCTTAAAAAAAAAAAAAAACAACTATGTGCTAGATCAGTCAATAGAATCGGATTTGCACTTACTTGAGAGAGACTCAGGAAAAGCTAGATTCAAAAAAATTCATTATAAAATCATGATTTTTAGTTCTTCCCCACAAAATGCTTTGCAATTTTATTGAAGCCGAATAGCTATGATTTAAACTTCAAAGCACATTAAAGGAACTGAAAATCAGAAAAGCTGATTGCAAGCAGCAGACCTCTAGTTTTATTGTTATATATACATTCATATTTCACGGTGTTAGTAGTTCAGCCAAATTTCTTCTAGGAGTGTCCAGCTTCCACAAATATCTGACAAATCCAGCCTGATGGCTTTCTTTCCTCTCCGTGACGGAGTGAAGCACATTGCCCATGATTCAAGAGGCAGCCTGGATAGGTCATGACTAAGCTCTTCTGCCCACTCGTTGTGGAGCAGGTCCTAAGGCAAGCAGCCCTGCAGAAGTTTCAACTAATTGGTAGCCAGTAAATCCATCCCTGCCCAGGCTAAGGCTGTGCCAGACCTTCTGTTTGAACGTGTTTGAATTACTCTCCCACTAATTGGATTGAGGGGGTCACTTCTTATAGAGTTACCATCCCTAAGAATCCAATCCCTAAGGAGAGTTCCACAGAAAAAAGAAAGTGAATAATTGGGAGATCATGGTGTCTGAATTTGTTTCCTGATATCTCACAATATTGTACAGTTTTAAAATTCATTTAAAATTTAAAATTCACAAAACTGTTCATGTTTTTTAGCAGATATTTTGTAGAGCTTCCTTTTTTAGGACTCAGCTATATTGAGATTTGGCACTACTGCTCCAGGGAACTACTACTCCGTAATCTATATATAGGGGACATCATGAATATTTAGATTCTACACCATAATGTGTGTGTGTATATATATGTGTGTGTATATATAATACATGTGCATATATATGATACATACATATGTGCTTACAAATATACAGATATCTATCTGTAGAAAGATAGATGCCTGAATTAATAAAATAAGCATAAGGATTTTAATGAGAATAGCATGCATAGAATACATTTCCACAAAATGCTTTCAGTCTCACGACCGCATGATTTGATCTTAGTGATTTTTGCATACTTTGAACAGAAGTCCGAGAAGTGCTTCAACAAGAACAGCATCTCACCATATTTACAAATTTTAAAATATCAGCGTGTATTTCATATAAATTTATATACATTTTACATTCTTATGTGAGTCATCCATTCAAACAAGAATATGTATTTGTGAAAGACAGGAACTAAAGCATAGATTATCCTGTTTTCACAGGATAATCATAGAATTAAATACTATTCTGTACTTTTTCCCCAGAATACTTTACTATTGATTTCAGAGTGTGCTATCTGTTCTCACATGTTCACCACATTATCATTCAAAAAAAAAAAAAAACTGATTCAAATACCCATTTGGTAATTCTCAAGTGAAAATTATGGCTTGGTCAAGCTCCATTTTCCCTGTAAGTTGAATTTATATAGATGGTTCTAACATGTCCACTAGACTCCAAGAATTTTCAAGAAGAGACAGCCGGAAAGTGGGAGTAACTAGCCTTCTAAACAAATAATTCCAAGACTACTCTGTTACATTAATGTATCTAGGTCACATTTCATTAGAGCTAAATATATCACATATACTAGCTAAGATAAACTAAGCACATTACCTTCTTCGAACAGACTAACTCTGTGTTTATAAAATAATGTTACAAATTTTCTTCCAACTTGCAACTCAAACTTACCATGCATTCAAGATATCCTAGTGATTTCTAAGATTTTAAAATCTAACTGCTGACATCAGAGTAATTTGCAAAGGAAATTCTTTTGCTATCCCTTTGTAAATTTATAGATAGAATTAACTTTCACGTTATTCAACTGCTTCCTAAAACAAAGGAAATGTTCCAGTAATGCAAGCCAAAAACTCCCTCATTGGAAAATATACTGGGCAGTTCACTGAAAGATAAACTGTTGCACGATTTGCAGCTTTTGCCTGGGAGGCATGTTCCCTAAATAATCATCATTGTAATGAAAATAAAAGTAAACCTATAATGTCTTCATTAATACAAAAGCTTAGATCCCATTATAAATACTTTGCCTGTATTTATTTAATTAATCTTCACAAGTAAGTATTATTCCCGCTTCACTGATGCAAAACTTGTAGCACAGAAAAAGTAAGCTAGCTCAGGGTATTCCAGGAGGGAAGCCAGGAGTAGAGCCCAAGTAATATGTTTCCAGAGTCTCCATGCCTAATTATTACACTGTGGTACCTCTACGTTGGTCCTTAACAGCCAAAATTCGAGTTTCTTTTATGTAGTCTCACCACTGAAACTTTGAACAAAATACTTAACTGATGATGTGCTGGTGTCTTCTTAGTAGTGTAAATCTGTTAATAACAGTCATATATTCATTTAGCCAGTCTTACTGAGCGTCTGCTATGTGCAAGACCCCGTTAGGTACCACTCAGGATATAAGGATGATTAAAGTATGGTCCCTACCCTCTTGGGTGCTTACATAAAATTGAAAAGTCCTGAAATAATGTATGCTGTTGATAGTAAACAAATTAACGACCAAGGCATACACATACACTCCAAAAACTTTATGTTTCTAAAATAATGCTGCTTTTACTATGTAGGGGCATCCCTGATAACTCGGTCAAGAATCCACCTGCAATGCAGGAAACCCCGGTTCAAATCCTGGGTTGGGAAAGACCCTCTGGCTGCCTTCTCCAGTGTTCTGGGCTTCCTTTGTGGCTCAGCTGGTAAAGAATGTGCCTGCAATGAGGGAGACCCAGGTTCAAGTCCTGGGTTGAGAAGATCCCCTGGAGAAGGGAAAGGCTATCCACCCCAGTATTCTGGCCTGGAGAATTCCATGGACTGTATAGTCCATAGGACCACAAAGACTGAGACACAGCTGAGCGACTTTCACTTTCGCTTTACTGTGTAGTAACAAGCAACATAAGAAAAAAAAATGCAACATGAGGACTATTTCCTTTAATAGTTTACAAATAGATTCTTATTATTAAGAATATGATTAAGCACCTTTCATGAAACAAAACAAGCTACTTAAGAAGCTCCGAGGACCAAGTTTAAATCCAGAATTTTAAAATCTATTTTATATGAAAATAACACCTCATCAGACAAAACCATGCACAAGAAACCAGCAACAATAACAAAATCAGCAGATAGACGAGTCCGGGACCTAATTTATATACATCTCAGGTAGGATAAGATTGGTCTCAACAAAGGATTATTTCAATATCATTATTTTTAGCATCAAAGTTCTTCAGTTGTGAGAGGAAGAGAGGATATACATGTCATAAAGAAATAAGTGTAATACAATCAGGCTATGAGTATTTCATGGTCAGTCAGAGAAACTTGAAGGAGAAAATAGAAACCAGTTATTTCTAAGAAAAAGTGAATAATACCGTGGCAAATTAAATATGAATATCACATAATTTTCAATAGGAATATTTAGACCATTTCTCCTTTCTAGAGATCTATTTTATTTGCCAGAGAAACTTGCTCATAAATGCCCAATAAATAATTGCTTAGTTTTTTGTAGAATTAAGCACTTTGGAACACAAGTTGGGAGCCTTGGTTCCAGTGTTTAAAATGCCATGAACTTCGGTAGTCACAGTTATAATATACCAGTAACTCTCCAAGTTCTTGCCGCCTCTCACAGCTCACGTACATCACTGTACACTGTACACCTTCTCTCCTCATAAGCTCTCTTCTCTGATGTTCTCTATCTGACACCAGCCTCCTACCAAAATCCTGAAAACTGGCATTCATTCTCAACTCTTTTTTTCTCAACACTCCCCCCACACACAAGCATTTCCTATTGATGAGAACATACCTCCCGTCCATCCCCATCATCTGATCCACTCCACTCCTTACCAGTCCCATCATCTGCCCTCTGTACTGGACAAGTGCAGTGCCAATTTACGACGTTCACAAATTACAGCGTTTACAAGGGCAGTTCCCGCATGCAGCAGCCAGCTAGCCGTGTTCTCAGCCTCCAGTCTCAGTTTTCTCCAGTTTGTTTGTTTCCTATGGGCCAAGGAACGGCCTTCCAAAGTCAACCTGACAGTGTCTCTCAATCATTTAAAACCCTTTGTTGATAAAAATAGGAGGTGCAAACTCTTCCATGCCCTTCTGACCCTTGTTTCTGTCTCCAGCTTCAACCATGGTCTTTCCACAATCATCTTGTCACACACACGCTCATTTTTCACCATCATCCTATTCTCTCTGCTCCCTTCAAAGGAAAAGGTTTCAATTTCTCTCAACAGCCAGTAGTTTCATGTCTTTATGTTTTGGTTGTCTTTGCCTGCTTCCATTGGAATGCTGTCTTCACAGTCTACCTGGTGAGAACTTCATGAAAACTATTTCTTACTTGTCCAGATACAACGATTCATACCATCCTTCTGTGGCCCCGCTGAACTTAACACAGGCATTTTACACAAAACCTGGAATATCTCATTGGACTTACTTATGAACTTTTCTGTCTCATGCCTGTGAGCCTCATCTTTATCATCTTTAACCAAGCATATATAATCTTTCAGAAAATTCTTGAGGAAGAAATGAAAGAATGAATCAGAGAATGAATGAAAAACATAATGAATAAATGAGAGGATACATGAGCATCTGTGCCTTCATAAGTATATGAGAGACACAATACTTTTTCAGAGGAAATGAGATGCAAGAGCGGTTAAGTGGTTAAGTGCCTGAGACTCTGGTGCTAAGCACTTAGGTTCAGATCTTACTTCTACTACTTAATCACTGTCCAATCGTGGATAAACTTCTTAGGCTAGCTGTGCTTTAGTTTTCTTACCTGTAGAATACAGGTAACTGTAGAACCAACTTCATAGGGTCTGTGTGAGTGTTCTGAGTCAATACACAGGCCAGAACAAAACCTGGATCGCTGGCGACACTGCCGTGTTCGCTGACACCACTCATGTGTTTGAAAGCCCTGTTAGTTCACTGCCTCAGTGTTTAGTGGGTGAGATGTATTGACACTCTTCACCATTGAATCACTAACTATTTTTATTCTTAGCTTTCCCCTGTCTGTCTCCATCCTTCATTCCTCTCTGTCATTCAGCTTCCCGCCTTCACAGAAGACTCAGAGCCCTTCCCATATTCCCGCATTCTCCTACCTCGCCTTATTTTCGTTCTCATGAATACGTGGCTTCCCTACTTTTCTCTCTCTCTTTTTTTCCCTGTGCTCCTTTAAGTATACCGTGCCCTCCTTTTTATTCCAGCTCAGCCTGCATTTCCATCTTTTGTTAGCTCCCTACTGTCCCCTTTTCCTCCCTCTTTCTTGATATTTATATATAGCATAAGTCTGCTTTTGTGCACACACTTGTCTTAGCATATGCAGAAGGTGAGTTTATAAGAGTACATATAGGCAAGGAAGTGCTATTTCATCCAATGGAAATGTGAGTGTCTCTGCTACAAATGTATGGGCAACTCTGTCTGTGTTTTTGTGTGTAGATCTTTATAAAATACACTATTAAATTCACTCAAGTGTATTGTGTGAGTCATCACAGGAACTGAATACAAAAGTCAAGTGACATTCTTTTTTGAATGGACTACTGATTTTCCTGCAATAAAAAAAAATTGCCACATGTCGGATCTTTTGTTTAAAAGAGACCCATATGTGTAACATTCAGAGAGCCAGAGACACTAATCAATACAGAAGCTTCCGGCCGCCCTGCCAGTCAGACCCTAGATTAAAATATGGTTACAAGTTTCTATTCTGCTTTTTTGACTTACAGATCTCTAATATTATCATGCTACTCAGTTGGAAGAGAAAAATGAGAGACCTTTTGAGCTAGAAGTTAGGAGTTAGCAATTTATCCTTACATTTTCAGAGGAGCTATTTTAAAAGAGGCTTATGGCAGACATTAGTGCTGGCCAGCAAATAGTGCCAGTTCTCAGCATCGATGTAGGAACAGACTGAATGTCCTTATTCTTGAAATTGGACATGACAGTGGAGCTTTCTCTGACCAAAGGAAGTTGAGCAAAAGAAACATGGGCAGTTTTCAGATGGAGGCTGGGTGGACCTGTGTTCATTCTTCCTCCATTATCTGGTTTTTGCCAGTGATGTTCCAAATGGCAACTCAGTGGGTCCTTAAAGGGGGCAACAAAGACCAGAGCTCCTAGCTGACATACAGAGTGAAATAGAAATAAATACTTGGGTTTGAAGACTCTAAAAATTGTTATGGTGTTTAACCACAGAGTAACTTGGCATCTCTTGATCAATGAAGGATAAAAAGGACATTTTATTGTATTTTCTTTTCAATATAAAATATTGAATGACAAAATATTTTCTCTCAGGGACACTGTCTTAAACCCTTAAAATCAATAATTAGTTATTAATTCAAAATTACTTAGTTTGAATAAGTAATTGCTTAGCCAAAGTCTGAACCAGTGGGTTTCTTTGGTTTTTGGTCTTGTTCTTTCCATCTTTTCACTGTTCTTTGCTTTCTTTCTCCACCTAAACACCCAGATGGGGTGAAACAAAGTCTGAAGTGGTTCTTGACAAATAGTTCCTCTGAACCTCTGCTTCGTCCTGCCCCAGAGCAGCATGAATGCAGGAGAGCTGTGCATGGGAATGGAACGTGGTGTTCAGCAGAAGCTAAACTCAGTGGGTTTCAGTAAAAGCTCTGATGAACAAAATATTTGTCAAGTCCCAGAAAAGGGATGGAAAAATGACAAAAAGAGAAGGGGTTAGAGAAAGGCTGAGTAGGACAGTGACTGGGATTAACAGCAGTTAGATGTTAACGTGAATGAGAAGAGGTGGATAAGAAAACTGGTTCTGATGAGGAATTCATGTTAGGAATCTAGTTCTGTATATCTACTACACCCACACACAGAAAATAGAAATTAACTCTGGCCTGAATAGAGTCAGACAATTTGAAAGCCATTTCCAGAGGTTTCCAAAAAGGTAGAAAAGACAAGTTAGTCACTGATCTTAATACAAATTCTTTTGTTGTCATTGTAGAATTCACTGGAGCAAACATTTCTAGGTTCATATTGGTTTTAGTCAATCAGTATCATTCAAGTACAAACCACTGCAACAATTTAACATGCAAATCATATGAAGAAAAATAAACTCATCTTGAATAAGTTCTTGAGGGACCAGAAGCTATGATTTGTCTCTTTTTATCCCTCACTGTGCTTCTCATATTGTAAATGCATAATGAGTATTAATTTTAAGGCCTGTTAAGGAGTTCATGTATGTTGTTCACTGAAGCTCATCTCTTCTCCCTTCATCCATTTTTGAGCCTTACCAGCCTAGTCTCCATGCAGTGGTCTGAATGATCTGTCCAAAATCCAGATCTGGTCATGTCACTGCCTAACTTAAAATCCTTCACATATTTCCTATGAAAGTGAAAGTGTCATTCACTCACTCATGCCCAACTCTTTGCAGCCCCATGGACTGTAGCCCACCAGGTGCCTCTGTACATGGGATTCTCCAGGCCAGAATGCTGGAATGGGTTGCCATGTCCTCCTCCAGGGGATCTTCCCAACCCAGAGACTGAATCTCGGTCTCCTGCTTTGCAAGCAGATTCTTTGCCATCTGAGCCCCTGGGACAGTAACATATATACCATAAGGTCAAGACCAAAATCCTTATTGTGGCCAAAGTCACTCCTAGATGCCTTGACACCTGCCTGGTCTTGAACCATTGTCTCCTCTGCCTCATCAGCCTCAGCCTTCTTCAATTCTGAGAAGGTACCAGGCTCCCTACTGATATTTTTCTTCCTGCCATTAGTCGTTGTGACAGATATTTCCTCTGCGGAAAAGTTCTTACCCCTTCCACTCACTTTATTTGTACCAATTCATCCTTAATTTAAAAAAAAAAAAATAGGAAGGACTTCCTCAAGAAGCTTTCTCTGACATAGCCTCCCCATATCTCCCTGTAAGGTTCCTTAGTTATATGTGCTTTCTCTTAGATAATTTGTCTTTTACATCATTATGTGTGGTTATTTGGTTAAAATCTATCAACCAACCATGCTGTGGGTTCCTTGAGCTCAGATACCATGCTTAGTTTTACTTAATATTGTACCTGCTGCAATTAGTTTACTGCCTGATGGAGACAGTTATTGCAGCAAATAAAAGGATAAACATATGTGTAACAAGCACGGGATTGGATGTACACTGTTGTTTTCAAAATCAGCATCTCATACCCCTAAAAATAAATCTGTGGTTTAGTAACTTGGATTGCTGCCACATTCACAAAGAGTCTACAGAAGACTAATAGTGTGACATCATGTCACTGCCTCTCTGCATTTATGAAAAACAAGAAGAGGGCACACCTAGTGTTGAGACTGAGCAGGGAGTGGGGATGGCTGAGGGAGATAATTCAATCAAGGTGCACCGGAAAGATGAAATGGTAAGAAAGATAACCATGCATTGG
Organism: Hydropotes inermis; assembly: GCA_020226075.1. NCBI lineage: Eukaryota > Metazoa > Chordata > Mammalia > Artiodactyla > Cervidae > Hydropotes > Hydropotes inermis. Next base: position 53,571,991 of record CM035287.1, read on the forward strand.
TTCAAAATAAGGCAAGCTGTTTCTGCTCATCCAGCAGCATTTGGTAGTGGTGGAGGCCAGTGGACTCCTGATGTCAAAGGATAGGACCACATGTAGGATACCTAGGATCTAGTCTTCTAGGATTCATCATCCCACCTTACCTTACCTTAGTATCGTCTGCCCAGAGTGGGGTGATTTATCCTTATTTAGCTTAAATGCAGGACTAATTAGCAGTCCCCTATGAACCATCTGGATGTGGGGTCTATAAGTATTGTAAAAATTTTTGCCACATAATAGTTGTAGTGGATGGATAATAAGATGCCTTTCATTTCTTATATATTCATATATCATGAAAATTCTCATTATCTGCTAATAGACTAATTTCCCTAGTAATTGTGTTACAAATGGAAATTATCTTTTTGTATCCTAAATCTCAAGCTCTTAAATCAAATGAACTGTTTATTTATCTGTCCCATATCCCTAGAAATTCAAGTGTATGCTCAAAGAAGTGCATTTTACATAATATAAATATAAAATGAAATTAATATTGCACAGTTTATATACATATGTTTGTAGCATGATCTGAACTAATCACTTTGGAGAAGGGAATGACAACCCACTTCCGTATGCTTGCCTGGAGAATCCCATGAACAGAGGAGCCTAGCAGGCTACAGTCCATGCGGTCACAAAGAGGCAGACAGGACTGAAGCAACTTAGCATGAACTAATCAGTTAAGACTCAAGAATCAGTAAATTAATTAGCTGCTGCAGAAATCTGGCCTGCCACCTGTCTTCGTATATAAAAGTTAGCTGGGTCATAGCCGCCCACTTACCCAGGTTTTGTCTAAGAGCTGCTTTTGTGCTACCGTGGCAGATGGAATCATCGCAGCAGAGTCTATGTGGCCCACAAAGCTTAAAAGAATTCTAAGTCACCCTTAATGAGAAACCATTTTCCAATATCTGAATTAAGTCAAAGAGTCACGCTTATGATCTGAGCAGCATCCTAGAAAAATTGAGCCCTGTAGCAGGATGCCTCTTAGATGTCTGTGTGCTAAGTTACTTCAGTCGTGTCCAACTCTTTGCAACCCTATGGACTGCAGCTTTACAGCCTCTTCTGTACATGGGATTCTCCAGGCAAGAATACTGGAGTGGGTTGGCATGCCCTCCTCCGAGGGATCTTCCCGACTCAGGGATTGAACCCGTGTCTCTTGCGACTCCTGCGTTGCAGGCAGTTTCTTTGCTGCAGAGCCATGGGTGACACTCCCTGTGGCTGTTACATCCCTTCCTTAAACAATTTCTGTTTGGGAAGCACTTTTCTAGCTCCGAATATGGTTCAATTGGCATTAAAAAAATGCCTTGGTGAATTGAACGGTTATACTTTTTTTCAAAAGAATTGAAAGATACTTTTAAACACACTTTATAGGATATAAAGCACTAGCCTAGATCCCATTTACAATTAAAGCCAGACAAAAACAAGGTGAACGCCCTCAAGGACACCCTTAAGACACTTGAGAGAGCACAAGAGCCGCACTGAAGGCCTGAACCAGGAGGCCTGGTGTGCGTCCTCCCGCCCCGCGCCCCACGGCGTCTGCCTGCATTATCACACTGTCCCACAGAATACGTCCACCTAACTCCCCGCAGAATGTGAGCTCCCTGAGGACCAGAGTTAGGGATTTATTTCTGTGCCCCATTCTGTGCAGCACCATAATGAGTTCTCAGTAAAAATTTGTGGAAAGCAAGGATAAAATGACTTATGGATAGATGGCTATGTCAAATAAACCTTGCTATCCTGCATGATTATACCAGTGATGGGTTGGTTGTAAGATACCGAAGCAGGTTGACTTGCAGAGGTGAAGACATGGGTTTTTGGAGGTAAACACCTTCTTACTGGTGATTCTGTAAACACTCATGTTGGTGTTAGCTGTTCTCATTACTTAACAGAGGAATTTCCCGGTGTGCCAGCAGTTTGCCTTTTGGCTCAGGATTGTCCTAAACACGTCTACTATTTAGCACACAAAATGTACTGAACTAAACAATAACAACAATTTGTATCAATTGAGGTTTTATTAAAGTACCTGAAAGTGGAAGCAGAGTGAAACTGAATTTAATCCAGAGCAGGTTGAATTCTTTATTCAGGTATCATTGCCCGCCTGACCCAGCAGCTGTCTACAAAAGCAAATTCTAATGTATTGGTCTCTCTACAGATGATTGTGAACCCTTGGGCATTGTCTTTCCTACTACTATTTGGTAGAAATTATGAGTCTTTGAAGGGGCTTCCCGGGTGGCGCTAGTGGTAAAGAAGCTGCCTGCCAATGCAGGAGATAGTGAGAGATGCATTTTCTCTCCCTGGTTCAGGAGGATACCCTGAAGGAGGGCAAGGCAACCCACGCCAGTATTCTTGCCTGAAGAATCCCATGGACAGAGGAATGTGGCAGCCTACAGTCCATAGGGTCTCAAATACTCAGACATGACCGAAGTGACTCAGAACACACACACACATGCACGAGTAACTGAGCAAAACATGAAGGTGGCTATGGAAAGAGAGAGAGTTCCTTTAGATGTACAGAAGGAACACTGGCTTATTGCATGAAAATATCAGGGCCAGGACTTAACTCTTCTTAACCCTAGTTGTGAATAAACAAAACTTTAGGGTGCTATTTTGTTTCTGTAATATTTTTTATCCATTATTTAACTGCTCCTGAGGATGGATCCCACCCTAAGCTCTGCAAATAACTAGAACAGTGTAGTCTTCTGAAACCAATTTATACAAGATATCAAGTCAATCCTTTTGGGGTTTCTGAAGACAATTTGTACAAGGTCTCAAGTCAGCCTTGTTGGGGTTCCATTCTATCTTTATCTTGTTAGTTATAGTAACAGAGTCCTTTGGTTGAGACTGATTTTCCAATCAATCCTTGGCTTCGGTAATTGGGAGGGACGGAACACCTAACCCCGGCTCTGCTTCCCTCTTTAATGTCCCCTCTCTTTAAATAATCAGTAACCACTTGCTTTCTCCTAGTCTTCTTGGCCTCACTGTCACAGCCTTAAATTCCATGCTAGGATTCTGCTAGAATCCTCCAGCTCTGTCCTCATTTCCTTATTTATTCCATTTCTTTTACATTTTCTTACGTTTTATCTAACAATGAAAAAGGACCTGGCCTCTTAAATAAAGAAGGCTGACAAAACTTAACGGATAAAGAAATGTTCCTACTTCAGAGAATCATGGACTCAAGTGTTAACAAGGGGCCTTAAATGCCCTCTAAACCTATCCTGTCATCACCCACTTCTACCTAGGACCATGTCTGGTCTATAAAACTGAATAGCTTCAAGATTCCACTGACTATATGTATGATGTGACCTAGGAAATTAGTGAATAATCCTCTCATCTCCATCACCCAATAAGCTAGTTTGTTTACTATATTTCCTGGTTGTGAAAATGAAGTCACTCAGCAGTGTCAGATTCTTTGTGACCCCGTGGACTGTAGCCCACCAGGCTCCTCCATCTATGGGATTTTCCAGGCAAGAGTACTGGAGTGGGCTGCCATTTCCTTCTCCAGGGGATCTTCCTGACCCAGGGATCAAACCCAGGTCTCCCGCATTGTAGGCAGACGCTTTACCGTCTGAGCCACCAGGGAAGTCCTGGTTGTAATTAACTTTAAATATTTCACTATTAGTGATATGGCAATGTGTATGGACAAGTTAAATTTAACTAACACTCTAGAGGGAGTTAACTGGCCTAAGAAATGCCTCAATATGAATCAAACCCTTTGGGTTAATTAATTTGCATAAGCCTTATAAAAAATAACTTTTGTTGATGATAGCAGTGGGATTTGAGATGTATCAAAAGGTAAGAGGAATTTAAGAGGAACCCATGTCCTTGCACGAATAAGACAGGGAGGCCGTGCTCAGCACCAGTAAGTGCCCGTGGCCCAGCGTGCCACGTCTGAGGCCTTTGACCAGGAGACCTCTCCCCACTGGATCCACTTACAAAGACTGCAGATCCTGCCATTAGAACTTGTTGTGTGACATTCAGACAGCAATTTTCATAGATGATGCTGGTCTATGAAGCTGAGGGTGAAAGAATGAATCTCTCTTAACTGAGCTAAAGAAGTTCTGTGACTATGCCTGCTTATTAATAATATTTTCTGTTAGGCAGACTTTGGCTTATGATTTGCTTTCATTGTGGTTTAACATCTGAAGGAAAAGTTTATAGGACCGGAGCTGCCTCTAACCAGGGGTAGTTACTGATGTTTATCAAAAGAACCTGACTTTATTAAGGATGAAATTGTTTTTGACATGCCTAAGCAATTTGGAACTGTCCACAGGAACTGTAGAGATTGAAGATGAAAAATGCAAGGACTGAGCAGCTGGTATTTAAGAAAATGTTGCCAGGGCTTTAAACTTGGTGTAGTGCTGAAGGAGGCAACAGTGACACAAGTTGGCTGGAGTGGGTACAGAAAGCTTCCGCACATCTGAGCCTAAGCTGCTGAACTTGTATAAGGCCTCCCTGGGAAAAGGAATTTATACTACAGGTAGGAGAGCTTGGGAAAGAAAAGGTGCTTTATTTCTAGAACACGTATTGAAAATATGGAAAGCAACTCTTGAATATGCTTGTTGGTACTGTACTGCATCGTGGTTAGTCACTCAATCATGTCTGACTCTTTGGGGCCCCATGGATTGTAGCCTACCAGGCTCCTCTGTCCATGGAAATTGTCCAGGTCAGAATACTGGAGTGGGGTGCCATGCCCTCCTCTAGGCAATCTTCCCAACCCAGGGATCAAACCCAGGTCTCCCACATTGCACGCAGATTCTTTACCCTCTGAGCCACCAGGGAAGTCCATGAATACAGGAGTGGGTAACCTGTCCCTTCTGCAGGGGATCTTCCCAACCCAGGAATCGAACTGGGGTCTCCTGCATTGCAGGTGGATTCTTTACCAGCTGAGCTACCAGAGCACACCATACCTGTTAGTATACAAGTCAGACTGAGTTATTTTAAGTCTCAGCATCCATCCCCAGAAAAAGCTCACCATGGCGCATGCTATCATGAGTAGGACGGGAACTGAAACACTTCAAATTTGTAGCCATGGCTCAGAGCTCAAGAGGAAGATGAAAAGTTAGCAAGTCTAAGCTAGTAGCCAAAAAAGTCATTAGATTCTATTAGATTCTCTACTTTCAGGAGGGCATGATTAACGAGTTAATAACCAGGGTCGGGAAGGCTAAAACATTGTAAGAACAGGAAACCAAGCACAGCCTTGTACAATCTGGACCTGGGAAGTCTGCACCGCCCCCACGCACAGACCAGTATTTACATCGGAGTCTATTTGGGGAAAATTAATGTCTAGTCTCCTCTCTTCTGTCTCTCTCCATCTTCTCTTTCTGAAACCCTCAGGTTGAAGCCCTGCCGGCAACAACCTGGGTGCCAGGCAAGAGGAGCTACTGTGACTGACTTCATGTTCTTTAGTCACTTACCTAAGAACGCTATCATGTGTGATATGGTAGACGTAAAGGCTTTACGAGGGCTCCCGCGGTGGTAAAGAACCCACCTGCCAGTGCAGGAGACACTGAGATGTGGGCTCGGTCCCTGGGTTGGGAGGATCCCCTGGAGGAGGAAATGCAACCCACTCCAGTATTCTTGCCTGGAGAATCCCATGGATGGAGGAGCCTGATGGGCTACAGGTCACAAAAGAGTTGGACACAACTGAACACACATTCTAAGAGTTTATAACGTCTTTTTTCAACTTAAAACAAGTAGTATATAATCATGTTTTAAGAACTTGGTTAAAGACGTAATTTTTCACTCACTTATTAGTCATTCAAATTTTTAAAAAAAATGTAAGTTGATACTTAGTCCATGTAGTACATGGGCTCCGCATAAGTTCAGATATATGGCTGTATAGTCCAAGATATTTCCATTTATTGGCTAATTAAAATAAGCAGTTAATTTATAATGTTATCAGCTATCTTTGTAAAAAACTGTTCTTACTGAATTTGCCAAATCTTCAATTAACTTTATGAAGAGCAGTGTAGCAAGCAGTGCTAAAAGAAAGTTAAAGAGAGAAAGAGACAGAGATTCTTAATTCATTTTGGCTGCAGTAAAGCAGCCAAGTTCTCCATTTTTAGTAAAACTTAATAATAACTCACATTTCTCAGACCTCTGCACTGTGCGTGACACTATGCAGAGAACTTCAGATGGACCATCTCACCAGTCCTCATCACAGCCCGTTCCATCACAGCCCGTCTCATCACTGCTCTGCTTCAAAGGTTAGGAGAACCAGGTTCAACCTGGCCAAGGTGTTCTTTCGAGGTACAGGGCCACCCAGAGTCGCGTCGTGATTTTCATAAGCCCTAAGCATTTTTGCCTTTGTGGGCCTTGTCTTCAATAAAAAGATAAAATGAAATATATATGATAGTAATAAGTTAAAAAGGAATATTTGTTAACTTCATACATAAAAAGACAATTATTATCCAGGCTGAATTCAGTATTACATTTTCATTATTCTCAACTTGCTTTCGCTTTTTCTGTTTTTAAGAGTTTAAAATTAAAATAGACACCACATCTACTGTGCCTAAAAAGTAACTTGGCCCTGCAGATCCAAGATTCGTGCTCAGATCTATGGAGTCAGTTAGAAAACTGCGCTTGCACTCCCCCCCCATATTGATCACTATTAAATCACCAACCTTACCTTCTTTTCCAAGTCTTCCAAACTTTAAAAAAATGTGTATTAGTGTAACAACCTTAAGGTAAATTCTATGAGTTTGTAGAGTTCCAGTTTTTCCTTCCAAGATATGACACTCCAAAATTAGATCAGGAATGTAAAAAGAAGATTGTCACAGTATTTGCAATGCTGAAAAGTGAAAGGAAATGTTTTTTCAGAATCATTTGAACTCTTAAAGCCATAAAGAACAAAGATGCCTAACCTATCTTTATCATTCATTTCTGTTTTATTGAACCAAAACTGCCTGCAGGTGCATGAAGCTATTTACAGGGAATTGTAAATCGCTTTCTTATCTTACTAATGTAGTAGGGTTGTATAAATAGTTGCACATGGAAGATAATTAATATGCCAACACATTATTGTGCTTCTGAGCATCTGGATATCAACTACTCGGCAAAGCAGCCGAAAGGAGTTATTGCTAACAAACTACTGCGGAGTCATTTGCAAAACGCTGAGTGGTGAATATTCAAGTGACGAAAGAAAGATGTAAGTTAAATATGGAAATTCAAAGAAAAAGTATGTTTCACAATCAAGAGATAATGTACTTAATATTTCTTGGGACCTGTTCTGTTTTCCTTTTAATACTTCCTTGTGGAGTAAGAAGAGAACAATGCATACAGAAATACACATATTATATAAACTGCAATTTTTCCACTTTACAGAAAAGGATTATGAAACATTGGAAATATTTATTCCTGGAAAAGAACACATATACACACATATACATATGCTTATTATACCATGTTCCTTAAAAATTTAAATAAATTCTAGGATACATTGGCATTCTTTTTCTTGTCAGGCAGATTAAAATCTGTCTACCCACAGAGAAGGCTAAATTGCCTAAAGCCCTTATAAACTGTGGTCATTTTTCTCTATTATATCCCACTTTGGCAGGAGATAGAACTCCTATTTGATGCTCATTGCAACATCCAGGCCACTCTCTTTCCTACTGTCCAAAAAACCAGCTTCTTTGAAGGTACTGTCCTCAGTATGTAACTTTTTATACCCTCTTGCTGTTAATATTTCCTACCTTTCATTTCTTTATTCTCGTACCTCAATTCCCATCATTCCAGAGATATGGAAGACCTAGTGACCAAGAAAGCAAATAGCAATTAAAGAGCCTCTTGATGAAGGTGAAGAGGAGAGTGAAAACTCTGGCTTAAAACTCAACATTCAGAAAACTGAGATCATGGCATCCAGTCCCATCACTTCATGGCAAATAGATGGGGAAACAATGGAAACAGTGACAGACTCTTTTCTTGGACTCCAAAAATCACTGTGGATGGTGACAGCAGCCGTGAAATTAAAAGATACTTGCTCCTTGAAAGAAAAGCTATGAAAAACCTAAGCAGCATATTAAAAAGCAGAGACATCACTTTGCCAACAAAGGTCTGTATAGTTAAAGCTATGGTTTTTCCAGTAGTCATGTACAGAAGTGAGAGTTGGACCACAAAAAAGGTTGAGTGCCAAAGAACTGATGCTCTTGAACTGTGATACTGGAGAAGACGCCTGAGATTCCCTTGGACAGAGAGGAAATCAAACCAGCCAATCCTAATGAAAATCAACCCTGAATATTCATCGGAAGTACTGATGCTGAAGCTGAAGCTCCAATACTTTGGAAACCTGATTCCAAGAACTGACTCCTTGGAAAAAACCCTGATGCTGGCAATGATTGAAAACAGGAGGAGAAGAGGGCGATAGAGGATGAGATACTTAGATGGCATCATTGACTCAATGGACATGGGTTTGAACAAACTCTGGGAGATGGTGAAGGACAGGGGAGCCTGACATATTGCAGTCCATCGGGTCACAAAGAGTCTGACATGACTGAGCGACTGAAGAAAGCAGCAAACTGACACTCGAACCATTTCATTGACCACAGTTTTAAAAATTTGTTCATTTTTAGTTGAAAGATAATTGATTTTCAATATTGGTTTGATTTCTGCCATACAGCAACACAAATTACCCATAGGTATTCATACATCCTGGAGAAGGGATTGCAGCCCACTCCAGTCCTCTTGCCTGGAAAACCCCATGACTGTGGGGCCTGGCAGGCTACTGTCCACGGGGTCGCAGAGAGTCAGAATGACTGAGCGACATCACTGCACTTCACTTCGTACATATGCCACCTCCCTCTCGAGCCTCCCTCCAGCTCCCACCCTTCTCTACCCCTCTAGGTTGTTACAGAGCCTCAGTTCCAGTTGCCTGAGTCCTACAGCAAATTTCCATTGTCTGTCTATTTTATGTATTGTAGTATTATGCTTCCATGCTCCTCTCTCCATTCATCTCACCTTCTCCTTCCTCTCCCCGGCTCTTGTCCATATGTCTGTTTTCTGTGTCTGCTTCTCCATTGCTGCCCTGCAAATAGCTTCATCAGTACCCTCTTTCTAGATTCCATATATGTGCTTTAATATATATTTGTTTTTCTCTTTCTGACTTACTTCACTCTACATGATACACTCTAAGTTCATCTGCCTCATTGGAACTCACTCAAATGCATTTATTTTTATGTTATGTTATGAGTAGTATTCCATTGTATATAGGTACCACAGCATCTTTATCCATTCATCTGTCAATGGTCATTGCCCACACTCTTGACTTTTCTTACCTCACTCATATCCCAAAATGCATCTTTAATTTCATTGTCCTACCTAGATCCCTTCGCTTACCCTTCTCTTATTTTGCTGAACTAATTTGGAAAATAAAACCCAACGCTGTTTGAATGCAATTCTCAAAATATTTAGCGCTGGCAACTGAGAAGTTTCACATGCCTGGAGAGAAACACTTCCACTAAACCGAAAACCCTACGTGTACTTATATCTTCCACTATACACCGGCCCCTGTTCCATTCTGTCTACTCAAGGACGCAACTCCAGTAAGTTTCCCCATGTACTGCAGAGTGTGAATTTCTGCCAGAATACAGGCTCATTCCCATTAGACAATTATAACATACTTCATTAAAAATAAGCAGACAATAACCCAAATCCTTCTCTCTCTCTTCTTCTCGAATAGAAAAGGGAATCCTTCTCTGTTCCACTATGTCCTTGATGTTTAGTGGCTAAGTCAAATCCAGCTCTCTTGCAACCCCACAGACTATAGCCTGCCAGGCTCTACCCATGGGACTCTCCAGGCAATGGATACTAGAGTGATTGCCATTTCCTTCTTCAGGGGATCTTCCTGACCCAAAGGTCAAACCTGCATCTCCTGCATTGGCAAGCGGGTGCTTTACTACTGAGACACCTGGGAAGCCCTTATTCTCCTATAGCTGGTACCTAATCAATTTGCTTGTCTTTTAGCAATCAGTTCAGTTCAGTTCAGTTGCTCAGTCATGTCCGACTCTTTGTGATCCCATGGACTGCAGCACACCCAGCCTGCCTGTCCATCACCAACTTCCAGAGTTTATTTGAACTCATGTCCATTGAATCAGTGATGCCATCCAACCATCTCATCCTCTATCGTCCCCTTATCCTACCGACCTCAATCTTTCCCACCATCAGGATCTTTTCAAATGAGTCAGTAATTTGCATCAGGTGGCCCAAAGTATTGCTTTTAGCAATATTCTTCAGAAAAGATTCTATCCTCAAATTTTCCATTATTTGTCTTTCAGGTTTTTTTCTTAATTTATTTTTTTATTGAAGGATAATTGCTTTACAGAATTTTGCTCTTTTCTGTCAAACCTCACCATGAATCAGCTGTAGATACTGGACTTGTATTGGCCCTTTAAAAAGAGCTCATGTCTATTTTTGAGATTAATCCTTTGTCTGTTGCTTTGTTTCCTATTATCTTCTGCAGCTCAATTCCAGAAAAATAAATGACCCAATCAAAAAATGGGCCAAAGAACTAAACAGACATTTCTCCAAAGAAGACATACAGATGGCTAGCAAAAACATGAAAAGATGCTCAACATCACTCATTATCAGAGAAATGCAAATCAAAACCACAATGAGGTACCATTATACACCAGTCAGGATGGCTGCTATCCAAAAGTCTACAAGCAATAAATTCTGGAGAGGGTGTGGAGAAAAGGGAACCCTCTTACACCGTTGGTGGGAATGCAAACTAGTACAGCCGCTGTGGAGAACAGTGTGGAGATTTCTTAAAAAACTGGAAATAGAATTGCCATATGACCCAGCAATCCCACTTTTGGGCATATACACTGAGGAAACAAGATCTGAAAGAGACACGTGCACCCCAATGTTCATCGCAGCACTGTTTATCATAGCCAGGACATGGAAGCAACCTAGATGCCCATCAGCAGACGAATGGATAAGGAAGCCGTGGTACATATACACCATGGAATATTACTCAGCCATTAAAAAGAATTCATTTGAATCAGTTCTAATGAGATGGATGAAACTGGAGCCCATTATACAGAGTGAAGAAAGCCAGAAAGATAAAGACCATTACAGTATACTGACGCATATATGTAGAATTGAGAAAGATGGTAACGATAACCTTATATACAAAACAGAAAAAGTGACACAGATGTACAGAACAGACTTTTGGACTCTGTGGGAGAAGGCGAGGGTGGGATGTTTCGAGAGAACAGAATCGAAACATGTATATTATCTAGGATGAAACAGATCACCAGCCCAGGTTGGATGCATGAGACAAGTGCTCGGGGCTGGTGCACTGGGAAGACCCAGAGGGATCGGGTGGAGAGAGAGGTGGGAGGGGGGATCAGGATGGGGAATACACGTAAATCCATGGCTGATTCATGTCAATGTATGACAAAAACCACTACAATATTGTAAAGTAATTAGCCTCCAACTAATAAAAATAAATGAAAAAAATATAATAAGAGGAAGAAACAAACAAAAAAAGAGCTCATGTCAGTGAAACCAATGGCCTGCATGCTGGTATATGTAGGGATCAGTTACCTCTCAGAACTGACTTCCTGCCTCAACAGCATTTGAAACTTGCTCACAATGATCTCCTTGCGATATTGTCTTTACCTGACCTCTTGACAATACTTTGCCTAGTCAGTGCCTACTTCTCTGGCCATCAATTCTTTGTCTCCTTTGCTGAATGTTCCTCATCTTGTCCACCTTCAAACTTTAGACTGACCAAGACTCTGCACTCAGACTGTATTTCCTCACTCTCTGGCTCGCTCTGTAGGTAACCTCACCCATTCATGGCTTTAAACACCATTTATGTACTGACCATCTAGTTCAGTTCCTGAATTCCAGACTCATGTATCTACGTTTCCTTGACATTTCCATGTGGGTATTTAGTAGGCACAGCAAGCCAATCATGTCCAATACTGAGCTCCTGGTAATCATTCCCCAAATATATTCTTCACATGGTCCTCTCCAGCTCTGTAATGGACAAGTTCTTTCTTCACATAGCTTGGATCCAAACTGCAGAGTCCTTGTTGCCACACCTCTTTCATCCAATCTATCCGCAAAACTTCTGTTTTCATCCCCCAAATGTCTAGAATTCTTCCCATGCTCTCTAGCTCTACCGTTTAGTCTGAACTAAATTCTATTAGTTGGACTATTAAATCGCCACTAAGTGTTTTCTCTGCATCTATGCTGGCCTCTCTGCAGGCTGTTCCCTACACACCCACCTCTCTGCGCCTCCTGAACACTCAGAAACTAGGGCTAACCGCACACCTGGGTCTCAGGAGATGGGCAGTGGACCCCAGATCTGTGTGTGTATATACACACCGGTTAGAACTGTAATCCTAGCCAGTTTTGTGACTTGCTCGTTTCCTAAGTCACTTAAATGATGTTCCCAACCAGAGAAGTAATACATGCCGCTGCTGTTGTTCAGCCGCTAAGTCTTGGCCAACTCTTTGCCGTCCCATGGACTGAAACAACACCATTTTTGTTTCCTGACCCTCACAGAGTAATATATACATTTGATTAAAACCTCCAATGTTAAAGAGAGCTGTACTGACATTTAAAACACTACTTCTCACCCCTAAGTTGCTCCATCTCAGAGGCAAAAATGTTTCACTTTGACTATTTTCTGTACCAGTTTTCCCTCTTATTCCAGCAAAATGCACATATTCTTATTTTCTGGTTATTTGATTTCAAATGTTATCTACAGACTTCCTGCTCTGAGGGTACAGGTCTCTTACAACTCAACCCTACTCTCTATCTCATCAGTCCTATTTAGTTTTATCACTGTTTCTACTTGAATGAATAAATAGTGCATACATGATTATGGCTAGGTAAATACTTTGCCCTAGAGAGCCAAGCAGGGTAATTCTTATTCCATTTTGTTTCTTTTACAGTATTTTCTTTTTCCCTAAAGTTTTAATTATCTTGCACTTTCTTGATTATATCCTGAAATGTTTTTTTAAACACTCATGGTGTCAGAAATTGTACTGAAGTCATCTCTCTCTCTACTTCTTTAAAAAAAAAATTAGGTGTTTCCAGTTTTATTGAGAAATAACTAACATGCATTACTGTCTAAGTTTAAGGTGAACAGCATGATGGTTGATTTACATATATTGTGACATGATTACCACAATAGGTTCACTTAATATCCATCATTTTATATAGATAAAATAAAAAAAAAAGCAGAGACATTACTTTCCCAACAAAGGTCCATCTAGTCAAGGCTATGGTTTTCCCAGTGGTCATGTATGGATGTGAGAGTTGGACTATGAAGAAAGCTGAGCACTGAAGAATTGATGCTTTTGAACTGTGGTGTTGGAGAAGACTCTTGAGAGTCCCTTGGACTACAAGGAGGTCCAACCAGTCCATCCTGAAGGAGATCAGTCCTGAGTGTTCATTGGAGGGACTGATGTTGAAGCTGAAACTCCAGTACTTTGGCCACCTGATGAGAAGAGCTGACTCCTTGGAAAAGACCTTGATGCTGGCAATGATTGAAGGTGGGAAGAGAAGGGACTGACAGAGGATGAGATGGTTGGATGGCATCATGCACTTGATGGAGATGAGTTTGAGCAAGCTCTGGGAGTTGATGATGGACAGGGAGTCCTTTTGTGCTGCAGTCCAGGGGTTCCCAAAGAGTCGGACACAGCTGAGTGACCGGACTGAACTGATTACTACCGTCATTATTAAAGCTGCTATTCTCATGCTAAGTTATCAAGCCAACTTCACAAATACAAGATTCTAAATTGAAGACTGCAGAGAGGGAAAACTCTTCCATCAATAATTGCCCAGCCAACCCAGATTAGTATCTGGCTGGTAGGCAGCACAGTATTTAAAGAACACAGTCCTTGTAATAGAAAGACCAGGATTTGAAACGGATTTTTTTCTAACTAAGATATATTAGCTGTTGTAACAAACCCAGGAAATCCACCCCCCAAAAAAAAATCGCCTCTAAATACCGCTTTTCTTTTCTCTTGTAATTTGACTTGCATTCTAGATTGAAAAGTTCTGATTTTTTCTTTTCCAGCTAAGTACCTTGAGAGACTTTCTCATTTAGGACACTGTGGGAAACTAAGAGAAACACCATCTGTTGACATTGTGAAAACAGACACCACAGGATAGGAACTTGAACAGTTTCTTTTTTTGTTCATTTAAAATATTTCTTACTCTTCCTCTATCTTACTCTAGCCCCTTTGTTTGCTGAGGTATCAAGTCAAAGCTAGCACATTATGTTTGGAAAAAATTTGTTAAGAAGACTTACTTCACTAGCGAGTTTCCTAAAGGATATGATCTGGAAAAATGTCTTAAGCCCCTTCTCAGGAAGCACTTCCATAGTATTGCTGTACACACTGGCTGCCCTAAAACTCCCTCCATCATTTTCACTGCTGCTCAGTAAAATGTCAATTTTAATTATCCCTAAGCCACTTCTATCCAGCTGTTCATTTTAACTTCTTATCCTTGGTGTGTTTTGCTGTTGATATAATCAAGAACTATTGAGTTCAGTGACAAATTTAAAAAATTAACTTATTCAACATTACTGAAAAGACACTCAGTTTTTGTTATCACTCACTCAGGACTATTTTTCTATAGAAATCCAAAAGTTTGGGGTTTTGTCTTGTTTTTGCTGTTTGTTTTATGGAATGCTATCAGCATTTCCTCATAGAGGCCATACTTAAATAAGACCAGGCATATATTCAAATCTATCTTCAAAATAGTGTTCCTGTCTCTTAACTAATAGTGAGATGGCTCTCTGCAGCGTTCATTGGATTGTTTCTTTTCATCAGGAATTTCTCCTGGGTTTGGGAGGGAGAAAAACCAGCCACACTTGATGATAGCTGGTCTCTGACACCTGTTAAAATATGAGCTGGTACTCATGGCCTCTACTTCTCCCCCTTTACAAAAGCAAGTCTTTGGAAGGATAATCTGATAATTCTCTGACCCAAAGGTAAGAAGCAGAAAAATGCGGGTCATTCAGCCTGATGGATCCCTTGCTGGTGGCACGGAGGGTACACGACGGGAGAGATGGGAGCCTCTGGCCAGGACTGAGGGCTGAGCGTGACTCCCCTCCTTATGGCAAGCTCCACTACATAGTTTTATTCAACTGTTCTCCAACTTTCTGTGAGAAATGATAATAAGTACCACTTGACATTTACAAAGTGCCATATTTTTTTCATTTTTCATTTTATTTGACTCACTTTGTGGAAGGCAGATTAATTTATCCCATTTACAGAGAAGGAATTTGAGACATGAAAAGATGAAGTGAGATAGTGTGAGATACTTACCTGGAAGGATTGATGCCTGAGTGCTGGATCACATCAGTCATGTTCTACTCTTTGCGACTATGGGACTATAGCCTGCCAGGCTCCTCTGTTCATGGGCTTCCCCAGGCATGAATTCTGGAATAGGTTGCATTTTCTCCTCCAGGGAATCCTTCCAACCCAGGAATTGAACTTGCATCTCCTGTGTCTCCTGCATGGACAGACAGATTCTTTACCACTGAGACACCCAGGAAGGATTGATAAAAGGATTAAATAGGATAAATATAGTGCCAGGTTTAGAGTAAATATTCAAAAATACTACTTAACGGGAGACTCAGATAAAGCTCAGATTAGAGCCGAGCTACTCTCTTTTCACTAAACCACGTAAAACTTGGTTAACACAGATGTTCAAATTAAAAAATGTTTTTCTACACAACTAGATACAAATACATTTTATCTTGAGAATTTGAAAAAACAGGGCCCATCTATTTTTCTTTGTAGTTCTTTCTATTTCTCTTCTTCTGAATTGATTTTCTCCCTCTCTCTATTTTTAGAACACTTAGCTGTTGCACTTGTTTTCTAAATAAGAATTTTAAATTACATTATTTACATCATGTTTTTCAAAATTAAAATAAGAAACATAAACATTATTGATTTTATGCTGTTAAAGCCAAATTCTTAAAGTGTGCCATACATATCTTTAACTTTAGACTTTTTTTAAATAAATCCATAATGACAAAAATAGGGTGAAAAGTTCAGAAAGACACTCGTCAACTGATCCTTAAACAGTTTCATCATAATAAGTTATTCTTGTCTGGGTTGTTTTGCAGAAACAATGCCCTTTTAAAATAAAGTAATTCTAAGCTGCAAATATATACACTCAGATAAACTCCAGTATAATTAGAAATCAGCGCTGTGCTGTGCTTAGTCGCTGAGTTGTGTCCAACTCTTTGCACCTCCGACTCTTTGCAACCCCATAGCCTGCAGCCTGCCAGGCTCCTCTGTCCATGGGGATTTTCCAGGCAAGAATGTTGGAGCTGGTTGTCATGCCCTCAATCAGGGGATCTTCCCAACCCAGGGGTCAAACCAGAGTCTCCTGATTTGTAGGTGGATACTTTACCAGCTGAGCTACCAGGGAAGCCCCTAAGAAAATCAGTAGTAGATATAAAAATCAGTTTTACAGTGCATCTAATAAAAATGATATATACAATTCTTAAATACTTTAACTTAAAAATACATGTGCATTTACTTGCCAATATTTTGATATAGAGAGGCCAATGAAGCATTTTCTTTGAATTTAAAGTTTTATATTATCTCTTACATGAATCATATCGTCAATGTACCATTTAGTTTCAACTTATCTATTTTTCTTTCTTTATGGATTTCATTTTGTATCCCTCCTTCCTGCCTTCTTTTTCTTCCTACCAGTATAATGAGAACTTGAAGAGACAAGTACACTAACTTCAATTCAAAACTTACTACAATTCAGGTCTTGGTTCCAATCTTTCATTAATTTTTATATTTTCAACCTAAGTTTTAGTTATCTTATTAGTGAACTTAACTCAGATCTACTTGCCTGAGTAGACAGCAAAGCCAGTCTACTAGCACTTATCTACTTATCTACACTTATCTCCTGTGATGAAGGAATATACAGTGTTTATTGCAGGGTGCCAAGCATGGAGAATGGGTAGCTAATGCTCAGAAGACCTGAACTCCCCAGTGACTTTCAAGGAAGAATTTTTAAAGTCAACATTTGGAGTAAGAGTTGCTGTTCATAGACTTTCTTCTGATTGGTTGGTGGTGAAGTAACAGAGTGATGTTTACGGATCTTAATCATCAACCTCTGGTTCCAATCAGTCTGAAGTCTACTTGTTCATGCTCAATATGCAGTCACCATCCTCCAACTCGGTGGGAGTCTTAATTTCTGCAAGATAACTCAAAGACATGTGTCAGATTATGCCTCTCCCCTGAGGAGAAACTAGGACTCTGTTTTACCCCTGAACTATTTAAGCTATCATTATTTTGATTTCTGGACTGCTTTTCCTTTATTTCTTTGTTCCCTTACTTTCCTAATTAGTAACTGCTTGAATCTGCTCTTTGGAACTCAGGAAAAGTTATGCAGACTAAAACCCTTTTCTATAACAAGAAACAAGGTACACAGAGGGGGTTTTGTGCCTTAATGAGCCCTGTATGGTCCTGTTAAGTCTCCTCTTTTTTTTTTTTTTTTTTAAATTCTCTTCAATTCTGATGGGAACGGGGTGAGGAAAAAAAAGGAATAAAGTTTTGGATAGAGAGATAATCATCAACTCAGCAGGGCAATTCAGTTTGGAGGACTTGCTTTTAATCTCTCCAACATCAGATCATCAAAATTATTTTAGCAACCTATATTCACCAACACTTAGCAACACAGTATACTCTGTTTTCATATTATATCAATTTACAAATATTTCAAGGTAAGTATTACCCTAATATATGCAATTGCCATATGCAATTGGCTGGGAACAAATGCTACCTCGAGAGGCATCTTAATCCAAGAAAGAGCAGAATGGTACAGACATCACAAAGAGAAGACTATAGCCGTGAGCAATCGCTGACGAGGGTCGCGAGTCAATGCATTTTAAGGAGAAAATGAGAAACATTCACGTCAACTGTTAAGAGGCCAGACAACAAAGCATTTTCTGTAACTACTGTCAAAGCATTTATGACTTTTTAGCAGAAATTACCTTAATAAATAAAATATTCTTCAGGCTGGATTTGAATAAATCTCATACACATGGTCCAAACATCTGGACCATCCACAATACAGCTCCATACTTATGTTTTAAGGCAAACTAAATGTAGGTAAAGTAATGCTCAAAATTCTCCAAGCCAGGCTTCAGCAATACATGAACCATGAACTTCCAAATTTTCAAGGTGGTTTTAGAAAAAGCAGAGGAACCAGAGATCAAATGGCCAACATCTGCTGGATCATTGAAAAAGCAAGAGAGTTCCAGAAAAACATCTATTTCTGCTTCATTGACTGTGCCAAAGCCGTTGACTGTGTGGATCACAATAAAATGTGGAAAATTCTTAATGATGTGGGAATACCAGACCACCTGACCTGCCTCTTGAGAAATCTCTATGAAGGTCAGGAAGCAACAGTTAGAACTGGACATGGAACAGTGCAGTTCCTATTGGTTCCAAATAGGAAAAGGAGACTTCAAGGCTGTATATTGTCACCCTGCTTATTTAGCTTCTATGCAGAGTACATCATGAGAAATGCTGGGCTGGAGGAAGCACAAGCTGGAATCAAGATTGCCAGGAGAAATATCAATAACCTCAGATATGCAAATGACACCACCCTTATGGCAGAAAGTGAAGAGGAACTACAGAGCCTCTTGATGAAAGTGAAAGAGGAGAGTGGAAAAGTTGGCTTAAAGCTCCACATTCAGAAAACTAAGATCATGGCATCCAGTCCCATCAATCCATGACAAATAGATGGGTAAACAGTGGAAACAGTGTCAGACTTTATTTTGGGGGCTCCAAAATCACTGCAGATGGTGACTGCAGCCATGAAATTAAGACACTTACTCCTTGGAAGGAAAATCATGACCAACCTAGACAGCATGTTTAAAAGCAGAGACATTACTTTGCCAACAAAGGTCCATCTAGTCAAGGCTATGGTTTTCCCAGTGGTCATGTATGGATGTGAGAGTTGGGCTATAAAGAAAGCTGAGTGCCGAAGAACTAACGCTTTTGAACTGCGGTGTTGGAGAAGACTCTTGAGAGTCCCTTAGAAGGCAAGGAGATCCAACCAGTCCATCCTAAAGGAAATCAGTCCTAGGTGTTCATTGAAAGGACTGATGCTGAAGCTGAAACTCCAATACTTTGGCCACCTGATGTGAAGAGTTGACTCATTGGAAAAGACCCTGATGCTGGGAAGGATTGGGGGCAGGAGAAGAAGGGGACAACAGAGGGTGAGATGATTGGATGCCATCACCGACTCGATGGACACGAGTTTGGGTAAACTCGGATTTGATGATGGATAGGGAGGCCTGGTGTGCTGCAGTCTATAGGGTCCCAAAGAGTCGGACACGACTGAGCAACTGAACTGAACTGAAGTGTAGGTAAGTTAGTTTACAACTGATAGAACAGCATTTCTCACAATGGACCATTTAGACATCACTTTATAGGTTGTGGAGATTGAATGTGTGAGTTTCACTTTCAGTATTGCCAAAATATGGTTTAGACAACCAGATCAATCTCATTTTTTTGTAGGTTTACACAAAATGGGAAGAAAATATTCAGACAAAAAACAACAACAAAAAAAGGTTATTACTCAATATTGCTATTTTCCTTTTTCTACTTCTCTGACATTACTTACTCCTAATTATCCTCAACAGCTACAACCTCTTCCTGACCTGTAAATATTGGAAAACATCCCATCTCATGTCTCCCCTATTTTTTCTGTAGTTAATCCCTCAGTTCATTTGAGTTCAATCGCTCAGTCATGTCCGACTCTTTGTGACCTCATCAACCACAGCATGCCAGGCCTCCCTGTCCATCACAAACTCCCAGAGTTTACTCAAACCCATGTCCATCAAGTCAGTGATGCCACCCAGCCATCATCCTCTGTTGTCCCCTTCTCCTCCTGCCCCCAGTCCCTCCCAGCATCAGGGTCTTTTCCAATGAGTCAGCTCTTTGCATGAGGTGGCCAAAGTATTGGAGTTTCAGCTTCAGCATCAGTCCTTCCAATGAACACCCAGGACTGATCTCTCTTAGGATGGACTGGTTGGATCTCCTTGCAGTCCAAGGGACTCTGAAGAGTCTTCTCCAACACCACAGTTCAAAAGCATCAATTCTTCAGCACTCAGCTTTCTTCACAGTCCAACTCTCACATCTATACATGACCAATGGAAAAAGCATAGCCTTGCCCAGATGGACATTTGTTGGCAAAGTAATGTCTCTTCTTTTTAATATGCTATCCAGGTTGGTCATAACTTTCCTTCCAAGGAGTAAGCGTCTTTTAATTTTATGGCTGCAATCACCATCTACAGTGATTTTGGAGCCCAAAATAATAAATTCTAACACTGTTTCTACTGTCTCCCTGTCTATTTCCCATGAGGTGATGGGACCAGATGCCATGATCTTAGTTTTCTGAATGTTAAACTTTAAGCCAACTTTTCCACTCTCCTCTTTCACTTTCATCAAGAGGCTCTGTAGTTCCTCTTCACTTTCTGCCATAAGGGTGGTGTCATCTGCATATCTGAGGTTGCTGATATTTCTCCTGGCAATCTTGATTCCAGCTTGTGCTTCAGCCAGCTCAACATTTCACATGATGTACTCTGCATATAAGTTAAATAAGCAGGGTGACAATATACAGCCTTGATGTACTCCTTTTCCTATTTGGAGCCAGTCTGTTGTTCCATGTCCAGTTCTAACTGTTGCTTCCTGACCTGCATACAGGTTTCTCAAGAGGCAGGTCAGGTGGTCTGGTATTCCCATCTCTTTCAGAATGTTCCACAGTTTATTGTGATCCAGACAGTCAAAGGCTTTGGCATAGTCAATAAAGCAGAAATGGATGTTTTCCTGGAACTCTCTTGCTTTTTTGATTATCCAGTGGATTTTGGCAATTTGATCTCTGGTTCCTCTGCCTTTCCTAAAACCAGCTTGAACATCTGGACGTTTATGGTTCGTGTATTGCTGAAGCCTGGCTTGGAGAATTTTGAGCATTACTTTACTAGCATGTGAGATGAGTGCAATTGTGGAGTAGTTTGAGCATTCTTTGGGATTGCCTTTCTTTGGGATTGGAATGAAAACTGACCTTTTCCAGTCCTGTGGCCACTGCTGAGTTTTCCAAATTTTCTGGCATATTGAGTGCAGCACCTACACAGCATCATCTTTCAGGATTTGAAATAGCTCAACTGGAATTCCATCACCTCCACTAGCTTTGTTCATAGTGATGCTTTCTAAGGCCCACTTGACTTCACATTCCAGGATGTCTGTCTCTAGGTGAGTGATCCCTAGGTGAGTTAATCCCTAGGCAAGTAGAATTTATGCCATGGCTTCAAGCCCTCATAACTCTCAAATTTAAACCACCAATCTTACCCATATCCCTGAAATCTAGGACATTTCATTCCAGTGTCAAATAATCATCATAAACTTGAACTCCCATAATGAATTCATGATTCCCTGTCCACTTCAAAACCAGCTCCTCTCTGCCTTTCTCTTGCCTATCCCACAGGACTACATATCTCATTAAATAATATTAACATTCTACCAGTTGTCCAGGCCAAAACTCATGAAGCCTCCTTTACTTTCTCTTTTTCTTAGCCATGAGCTTATCTCTCCATATTTCCCATTGGGTCACCTTCACAATTTATCTAGAAAGCAACCACTCCACCTTCATTCTCCTATTCATCTCCTAGTCCAAACTACCATCATTCTATGCCTGGATTAAGGTGATTTGCCTTTGAATTAGCCTGTTTTTACTCTTGACTTTGTCCTGTCTATAATTTACAGAGAAGTCAGAGTAACTCTCTTAAAAATAAATCATATCTAGTCAGTCCACTGTTCAAAACCATAAGCGATTTCCCACATTGAAATAATGCCCAAATGTATTAATGTATGGATATGTGTGTATATGTCAGAGTAAGATCCAGGACCGTTATTATTGCCTTCAAGATCCCATCATGTCGATGTCCATAATTATTCTCACCATGTTTCCTTCAGCTTACTTTGCAAAAGCCACAAGATTCTTCTTGCTGCTTGTCAGGCACACCACAAATGCTCTGTCTCCAGCTCTCTATTTACTGCTCTCTGCGCTGGATGTAGACATTCACTGTCTCTGATCAATAATTACCACTTTAAAAACAAATGACCGCTTTAAAAATGGAACCCCTTGAAACTTTCCATCCTTTTATCATGTGTACTCTTTTCATAGCAGTTTTCACTATCTGGCACTACATTACATATCTATTTGATTATTTTTCTGTCCAAATTGAATGGAAACTCCTTGAGAGCAGGATTTTATCAGTTTCATTCACAGATGAGTCCCAGATTATGAAGCAGTGACTGGCATACAGTAGACATCAAATAAATAAATTTTGAGTGGATGAATCCAGAGGTAAGAAAGAGCAGAATGTAGAGCACTGGAGGGCCTGATTTAGACTCAAAGAGGAAGAACCCTAAACAAAATGGCCTCGACTTCCTATTGGCATCCCCTTTCATGGAGGGTCCAGCAGAACTCTAATTCTCATCAAGAACCAGAGTGGTCCAAATTGAGGAGCCAAAAATGAGTGAGGCATTTCTAATGGGCATTGAGTCCTGACTGAGCAGGTGTGCCTCGTTGCTCAGTCGTGTCCGGCTCTTTGGGACACCGTGGACTGTAGCCCGCCAGGACCTTCTGTCCACGGGGACTCTCCAGGCAAGAATACTGGGCTGGTTGCCATGCCCTCCTCCAGAGGACCTTCCCAACCCAGGGATCAAACCCAGGTCTAGCTGGACACAGCTAAATATTGAGCTCTCAGGGATTATTCAGAAATGCTTCCTGAGTTCCGAAAGTTTGTTGATGAGGAAAATATACAAATGAATGCAGTGTACTCTGGTAAGTAAAATAGTAGAAGAATAGCTCTATAAACATTTTATAAAGGTCCAAATTGGAAAGGGCTTATACTGAGCCAGATATGGCTGAGTCGGAGAAGACATCAGAAAGGATTCTTGTGCTAAATTAGTCTGTTGGCTAAAACTCTGTATATAAAGTATGTCTTTTAACTTCTCAAAAATCGACTTAATGAAGAATAATAATTTACTCTTAGAAAGTATAAATTATTTGTAGAAAACTTTATTCTAATTAATATTCTTTCCCCTTGACATGTTAGACACAAAAAGTTTTCATGTTGGTCTATATAAAGGAAAGGTCAAAAAAGAATAATATAGATATTGAGGCACAATACATGTCAGAAATGTGACATATTCTCAGTTAAATTTTTTTAATATTTACACAAAACTCATCAAGCATCTGAACAGTGACTTTGGGTGTTGGATGTGTAGTGTTCACCTCAATTAAGCAGATGATATAGATTAAAAGAGATTTTAAGAAAGAAAAAATGAGTGAAAATATATTGCTGACATTACTTTTTCTAATCTTTGAGAAACTACTTTTAAGAAGTGGTCTATCAGAAACAAAATTATTTCCATGTGGCATTAGAACAACATCTGTGTTTTGTTGGTATATACTCACCTTAATTACTTTGTCTATGCATTTGAAGGAAAACTTCTATAAACTGATGGATAGAGATAGTATAAATAAACCTAACTAGTATTATAATATAAAGCAAGCATTTTGAACTGTTTCCTCCGTTCCACCATCCCCCCCACACATGCATGTCGCCCGTATACACACACCCACATGTACACATACATTTTACCTGGTTAATTAAAATGTTTGCAATAGCTTTAATCTTATATCGAGTAGTTTAGTGTGCCAGAAAAGTCCTAAAATCTCTAAAGTTCTTGTTCACATTCTCTCAGCTGATAACTACAACTTTGACATGTAAAATCAAAAACCCTTCTTTCTACTATTAGACATTAATTTTTCATTCATATATTCCAGGTAGATGAACACATGTTGAAACTCATCCCCCAGCAGAACTGATTGGCATGGAAACTCTTCTGAGGGTAAGTTTTGATACAGTTTTGGGGCTCTGGAAGGTTTGGGGTCAACTGGGTAGGTGAAAGAAAGAACAAGTGTAAAAGGTGAGGATAACTGAGCATTAAGATGTCTTTATTTTATAAGTTGGCTAAAGAAGACATCTAGTCTAAATTTTATTACTTTAAAAAGGTGCCCTAGAGAAACCTCAGGGCTTAGTCATAGTCAATATTTTAATGCAAACAATATATATAATTTATGGTCATTAAGACTATTAAAATGTTCTGGCAGAGGATTCCAACAACTGATGAGCTGGATAGAATTCTGCAGAGTCGGAAAATGCATTAGTCTATTCAATTTTTGAAAACAAATAAGAGAAGGAGGCACGTTGCTTACCTTTTTGAGAGAGGTCGTTGCTAATATCGTCTTTGGGTCTAAGGCTAACAATTGGTTGTTTGGCTAGTAAACATTTTCATTTTGAACTACCAACAAGCTTCAGTTTTGTTCTGATATCCATTTGTTCATATCAACTGACCAGAATTGTTTTGGAGCCAAGAATCAGTATAGTAGTATTACTCTTTCTTCCATGTATTGCTTTACAGGTGGACAGGTATTCTAGTTTCAACTAAGAAGACCCGAGAAGAGATCTGCTGGGGGCTTCTGGAAAAGCCGTCTTCACTCCAAGTTACTGAAGAAGAAATGATTCTCTTTCTCACACTAAACACAGGTAGTATCTTCAACAAAGAGATGAATCTATAACAGTCATCTTGCAATTAAAAAGAGACTCAGCCTGGGGAAATTACAGCGGTATAGTGGGAGGCATGAGGACAGAAAGATACAAGAAATTTTGCCCCAGATAACATCATTGATTTGCAAAATTAACTAAATCTGAAAGCATTTGATCTCTGAACTTTTAATTTGCTTTTTGTTTGTTTGTTTGTTTTGCTATGATTGTTTCCTTATTGTTGAAGCCTTTTTGTTATTTGCAGCCAAAATCGTGTTATCTGTATAGAATCAAAGAGAAGAATCATGCACAGCAATCATTCTAAAAATGCATTATTAAATTACAAGGCACAAAACCCAAGTTTATTAGCTATGCTTCAAATTGAGAGTTCTTTATTCCTAATTCTCACAAGCAGATAAGGAAATACACTGCAAGCACATTGCAGCTGAGGAATGCTCACCTGGCGCACTGCCCGTCAGGAACTGCATGCTGCTCTGAGCAGCTCTCACCCCAGACGTGTAAGTCAGTGCATTCAACAGATATTGATTAGACACTCATCATTGAGACGAGGGATGATACGGAATATAGCAGAAATTTAAAACAAGGTCTCTGCTCTCCCAATGCTGACCAGCAAGCTAAAAAAACAAGGCAAGAATGAGCAAAAAAAAAAAAAAAAAAATACAAAAGAGGTTGTCAGAAATAGTACGAAACCAAATGCTAAACAGATGATGTCAAAAGTAAGTCCTGAAAAGAGAGAAAAGTGGTATAATTTGGAGAACTCAGTAGAGTTGATGGAGTTTATATTAGGCCTATGAGACAAGATTAACTGATTAATCAAGATTAATTCATTAATTGATTAGACAAGGCCTATTAGACAAAAGTTCCAAAAAACATCTATTTCTGCTTTATGGACTGTGCCAAAGCCTTTGACTGTGTGGATCACAACAAACTGTGGAAAATTCTTCAAGAGATGGGAATACCAGACCACCTGACCTGCCTCTTGAGAAACCAGTATGCAGGTCAGGAAGCAACAGTTAGAACTGGACAAGGAAAAACAGACTGGTTCCAAATAGGAAAAAGTATGTCAGGGCTGTATATTGTCACCCTGCTTATTTAACTTATATGCAGAGTGCTTCATGAGAAATGCTAGGCTGGATGAAGCTGGCATTAAGATTGCTGGGAGAAATATCAATAACTTCAGATATGCAAATGACACCACCCTTATGGCAGAAAGTGAAGAGGAACTAGAGAGCTTCTTGATGAAAGTGAAAGAGGAGAGTGAAAAAGTTGGCTTAAAACTCAACATTGAGAAAACTAAGATCATGGCATCCAATCCTATCAATTCATGGCAGATAGATGGGGAAACAGTGGAAACAGTGTCAGACTTTATTTTGGAGGGCTCTAAATTCACTGCATATGGTGACTGCAGCCATGAAATTAAAAGACACTTACTCCTTGGAAGGAAAGTTATGACCAACCTAGACAGCATATTAAAAAGCAGAGACATTACTTTGCCAACAAATGTCCATCTAGTCAAGGCTATGGTTTTTCCAGTGGTAATGCATGGATGTGAGAGTTGGACTATGAAGAAAGCTGAGCACCAAAGAATTGATGTTTTTGAACTATGGTGTTGGAGAAGACTCTTGAGAGTCCCTTGGACTGCAAGGAGATCCAACCAGTCCATCCTAAGGTAGATCAGTCCTGGGTGTTCATTGAAAGGACTGATGTTGAAGCTGAAGCTCCAATACTTTGGCAACCTCATGCAAAGAACTGACTAATTTGAAAAGACCCTGATGCTGGGAAAGATTGAGGGCAGAAGGAGAAGGGGACGACAGAGGATGAGATGGTTGGATGGCATCACCAACTCAATGGACATGAGTTTGGGTAAACTCTGGGAGCTGGTGATGGACAGGGAGGCCTGGTGTGCTGCAGTCTATGTGGTCGTAAAGAGTTGGACATGACTGAGTGACTGAACTGAACTGATTAGACAAGTAGAATAGGGAGATTCAGGAAGGAAGAGGAAAGATTTTTCAGTGATATTTTTTGTGCATGGTACCTTATTGGATACTGTAATTGTATACCTTGTTTCTCTCTAGACAGCAAGGTATCTCTAGAGAACATAAAGCAGAAAAATGATGTAAGAGAAGAATGAGAAATAAGAGAGACACACAAATTTTGACTGACTCTGGAAGTCTTGAATATCAAGCTAAGAAATCTGACCTTGACTCCATAGGTAAGAAGATTACTGGTGGTTCTAAGGAGAGAAGTATAATACCATGGTGAAAACATTCTTCTTGAAGACGAAATCTGGCATCTTGTGAAGTACTGGAAGGGAAGAATGAAAGCAGAGTGTCAGTGAATAGGCTATTGCAAAAATCTGCTCTTATGAGGAAAAGCTATACTCACAATACACATCATTAGGCAATACTGTCGCTTAGAGCTAAATTGACTTGAATGAGACTGACAATTCAATCTCAAGAAAACCTGGTGCAAGGTATTTGACACTATGGAGATTAATAACAAGATGTTGAATGCTTTTTATCTTTTGGAAACTATCATTATTTTGATAGAGTTTCATGTTCAGTGAGTTTTCAGTTGATACAAAGAGGGAAATGGAGATCAATGGCATATGGCTCCTCATTCCATTGTTGCTGTTAATTTATGAATGTGGGATCTGCCCAGAGTAGTCAGTAACCTCCAATAGCCAAGTTGGAAAAGAAGGATGTCGCTTCGTCCTAACAAGATTTTTGTTACTACTTGTAGTCTTTAATTATGAGATTTGTTCAGCCTTTCATTATACTATCTTTAATTATGAAATTCATTTATTCATCCGAGCATTTATCCATTCATTTATACTTGTTATCCACAAATACTTACTGAGTGTCTCAGTGTGCTAGCTGCTCTGTGCTTATTACTGCCGCTGCTTCTGCTAAGTCACTTCAGTCGTATCCAACTCTGTGTGACCCCACAGGCAGCAGCCCACCAGGCTCCCCAGTCCTGGATTCTCCAGGCAGGAACACTGGAGTGGGTTGCCATTTCCTTCTCCAATGCATGGGAGTGAAAAGTGAAAGTGAAGTCGCTCAGTCGTGTCCGACTCCCAGTGACCCCATGGACTGCAGCCTACCAGGCTCCTCTGTCCATGGGATTTTCCAGGCAAGAGTACTGGAGTGGGGTGCCATTGCCTTCTCCAGTGCTTATTACTTGAGATACTTAAAATACAAATAAAATAGCCTCTTACCTGTTTGGAGTTCCTGCTCTAGTTGGAGAAGGCGCCCAGGCACTACAAGCTACAGTGACCATAGTCTGTCGCCGTAAGTTTTATGATGAGATCAACACAGGCCTCACTGAAAGCACACAGGAAAGGAACGAACCCATCCTGGGAATCACAGCAAGGGGGATGTCGCTATTCTATTTCTACACTTCGCAGCTGTGTTATCTTGGGCACAATAGTTAACCTATCTGGGTCACTGTCTTCATAAAATGGTACATCATTTATGGGACTGTTGAGAGAGTAAATTTCATTCATGTGTGTGTGTGCGCGTGCGCACACGTTTATAAAGACTGCCACCTAATAAACCAATACTCAATAAATGTTAGCAAATATTGTCATTATTATTGTTATTATCATCATAGTTTTCATCACTATTATGCTGTCATGAAAAATGAATAAGGCTCACCTATGAAAATGAGGCATAACGAAGTGAGGTTATTGTATGAATATATAAGAGAGGGTCTAGTGAAGGGTGGGGAGACATTAAGAGGAGACACTATGGAACGAGGACAGTTCTTTTCAAGGAAACCGCTCCCCAGGAGTCTTTGTTGCAGCAGCATTTTCCCTCCGTTTCAAGGGCTTCCTGTTTTCTCCCTGTCTGTCTTTGTGTTCCTCTTTCCCAAACACCAGCCTCCATGTCTCACCAAGTCCCAGCAACAAAAGGCATGCGTCATAGTGTTCGCCATATGATAAGAAAGTGATTATGGTTCAAGTTTAAAACAGGCTCCCACTGGGTAGAAATCTAAATGCCCAAAGCTATCTGTATTACTTAAAAAAAAAAAACTGAAGTGTAAATAACACATAACATATTTGTTCCAGATATGCAACATAATGCTACAGTAGTATATTTGCTAAATGATCACATAATAAATCTAATTAATATCCACTGCCACAAATACTTACAATTTTTTCTTGTAATGAGAAATTTTAAGATCTACTCTCATACTATTACTTTTAATCAGACTACCTCCAACTCAAGCCACAAACATCCCAAATTATATGTAAATATTTGCCTATATCCAACTTTTGAAGAAAAAGTATTTTTCATTAGATTTTCAAAGCAGCCTTTAACCCCCCAAAATTTGCTATAAAAGTTAATGATAACCCCAGGCCATCTTTTAACATATCTATGGATAAAGAATAGCTTTCCAGCAACTTAAAAATGATTTACATGTCTTTTATACCTATTTTAGTTTTTAAGTTTATGGTATTTTCTGGGGCACTGAATTCCACAAGGGTATTCTCCATTATAGAAAGTAATTATTTCTATTTTCTTGTTCCAAAATATCAAGTATCAAGCTGTATCTACAAGTCTACCATTACAAGATCTTGGGAACAAGTATCCAGTGAGAAGCACTGTAGGGCATTACTTCTCAAATTATTTGTGAGAAAAGACCTTTTTTTTATTTTTTTCTTCCCTCTGATCTATTGCAGAGGTACACTGTTGTAAAATAAAATTTTTAACTGTGGCAACATATTTCTTTTAAAAATATCTAAATGCCTTCTCTTAACTTTTATACTTACTTGAAATAAGTAAAAATAGTTCAGAGATCAGAAGCAGTCTTTGGACCACACTTTGAGCATCATTTTATAAGATCCTGGAGATAGAAACCATGCTCTTCTATGGGCATTTGTGTTTTATAGGGGAATAGTGTAAGATTGAAAGTCTCACGTTTCAGAGGACTTAGCTTTTTTTTTTTTTATTGTGGTAAAAAACACATAAGGAGAAGAGGGCAGCAGAGGATGAGATGGTTAGATAGCATCACTGACTCAACGAGCATGAGTTCAAACAAACTCCTGGAGACAGTGAAGGACAGAGAAGCCTGTAGTGCTGCAGTCCACAGGCCTGCAAAGAATGGGCATGAATAACAGCCGTTAGCGACTGAACAACAACAATAACAATAAACGCATAACGTGAGATCTACCTTCTGAACACATTTTTAAGCACCGAATACAGTAGTGCTGCATATAAGCCCGGTGTGGTACAGCAGATCTCTAGAGATTCTCCATCTTGTGTGATTGAAACTCTATACCCATTGAATAGCAATCTCCCCATCTTCCCTCCCCTCGCAAAGAAATGGTTTTTACTGGTAAAAATTCGATCTGTGAAAGAGATAGGAACAAGAGGCAAGTTCCCAATCCCGTCTTAGTGTGTTTACAGAATGATGAAGTCAGGTGGTAGATATAATCAGACGGCAGGCCTCAACAAGAATAATGAATACAATAAAGTGAATTCTGTTTCTCTTCCCTTTGCAAGTTTGAAAATACCGTGATGATGGGAGCTGAAGTGGTTTTTGTTCACATAGAAGATCAGCTATTACCTTTGTGTATAGCTTTCATTTCTATAAGCTTCCTTTTTAACACATGCAAGTGGTGAATGGGCACATGAAAAGATGCTCGACATTGCTAATTATTAGAGAAATGCAAACTAGAACCTCAGTGAACTATGAGCTCATGCTAGTAAGAGTGGCCATTGTAAAAAAAAATCTGCAAAAAACAAATGCTGGAGAGAATTTGGAAAAGAGGGAACCTTCCTATACTTTTTTTTTTCCTTCCTATACTTTTGATGAGGATGCAAATAAGTGCATTCACTATGGAAGACAGTTTGGAGGTTCCTTACAGAGTTGCTATAAGCATTCTTTAAAAAAATCAAGATCTTAATGCAACCCAGATTCAAACATATTTCATTTAATCCTTATCTTATGATCAATACTTTTATAAGAATGTGAAAATCGAAGTCAGATTTCACAGTGATTTCTACATAGCAAGACAGGGAACATAAAAATAAATCCAACACAAAGCACTGTGGAATCAGCATTCTGTAAAACACAAAGAAAATAAAAATTAAAGATGTCAAGAGAAAGAAGAGATACCTTTTCCCCTAAGGATAGAGATGAAGGCTAATGTGAATAACTTTTTATTTGTGTTGCTTCATTACTGAGTTATCTTGTGCATTGTAATCTTTAGAGGAAAATAATTTACTATTTTTTTATAATGAGACATACAACATTTCATCATGTAATGATTCAGAAACTACAGGTCAGATATGTTAAG
Source organism: Hydropotes inermis (assembly GCA_020226075.1). Taxonomy (NCBI): domain Eukaryota; kingdom Metazoa; phylum Chordata; class Mammalia; order Artiodactyla; family Cervidae; genus Hydropotes; species Hydropotes inermis. The sequence continues at coordinate 53,602,962 of CM035287.1, forward strand.
AGTGGGAGATGAGACTGAAGATGTTAGAATTAAAAGATAACTAGGGGACCAGGTCTTGGAGTTGTTCTAGAATGGATTATTTTAAAAACACATACCTTTATAAATGGGCAGAAGAGAAAGTCCTAAAGTAAGTTATCTTAAAGCAAGATAGAGATTGGAGAATACGAGAGGGATCATACCAATTTTCTTACATAAAACAGGCAAGGTTGAGAAATCTACCTCCATATCCAAAAGAAAAGAAAATGTGGTAATCCTGAAAGACGTGGGTAAAGGAATGGAATTGGGGAGGAGGAAAAAGGACATTTTAGAATATGCATTACTGTGAATGTGTTGACAAATCTCCAAGATATGAATGATGTACTTTTCACTGAGAACCCAGCTAAAGCCAAATAGCATAGCTCAGTCCTGGTAGTCAACAACACTGGGGGAATTCCTTGAATTGATTACGGGGCGATTCCCTGAGTCATCTCCAGTGAGCCTAAGGTAACTGAACCATTCTTCTACAGATGACACTGCACGAAGTTATGCTTGCATTTCTCTTCTAAATAAACATACAATGTGATTATATAAGTGTAGGAAATGACTCAGAGCCTGTATCCATGAGACTGAAAGTCTTAGTTTTGAAATGGTTTATCTCTTTGATTAGATTTATTAAAGATACATTTAGAGTACTGTCTGATCATAATCATTAGTTTGATGAAAACTATCCTCTGGATAAAAGGCAAAAGCAAAATTAAAAACATAGTTATCTGATCAGATCTTATCATAGTCTAACTATTTACAACATGGTGAGTTCGCAGCTTACTCCTAAACACGAGGCTCACAGCTCTGCCGACTAAGTTAGTGCTACCTGGACATCCCATCAACTCTTCAAATAAAAGATACAACAAAAACATTCATTGATTATCTTCCCTTCTCCAGCTTTTTTGCTTCCTGTATTCTCAACTTCTGTTGATATCATTCTTACTCCTGACATTCAAGCTAAAAATCTCAAAGTGAATGTAGCTGTCAAGTTCATTTGATTTTGCAGTAATAATGACAGAGAAATGAACAATATTTCCAGAGCACTGACTCTGAGCCAGGCTTGATGCTAAAACTTTGTATGTATTGTTTCCTCAAATTCTCACCTTTGTACAAATCTGTAAGCAGTAGCTTTGTTATATGCCTTAGTAAACTGAGATGGCCAAACCTATGCAATTGGTATGGATGGTATCTATTTTCCTCAGAGGATCTGCAAAAGCTGGAAAGTGTTGAGTGTCTGAGGAAAGGTGAAATCTTTCCTAAAGGATAGTAGGAACTGGGCTAGAAACATGGGAGTAGCCAGGCTGAAAAGGAATTTGAGTCTCATGCAGATAAGTTTGACTTTTGGCCTGGAGTCCAATGAGCTTGACTTTTGGTAGAGGTGGGTGTGTGCAAGGAGTGTAGACTTGAAGGCACAGCATCTGTTTGCACAGTGTTTTGATAAGATTCTCTGAAGAAACAAGCTGTCTTTATTTCTGGTTTACATCAGCATGATTAAGGAAATTAGAATGAATAGCAAGATCAGATAGATTATCCTGCTTCAAATAGTTCTGTGGTTAATGTGGACTCTGAGACCAAAGTATTTGCAAGATATGAAAAAGTATCAAGGTGTGGTAAGCATCAAAAGAACTTTAAACAAAAGCTAGCAATATATAATTATTTACAAAATATAAAAGCAATAAAGATTGACCTAGAAGTAGTTGCTTTAATGAAATATGATAGCCAAGTCAACCTATTATGGATAATTAGTAAATAATTTCATTAAACATTTTGGAAATAAACAATTTCTTATCAATCGGTAATGTTTTTGATCCATGTGATCAAAACCTCTGTTCAACTTTCTTAGAAATCTCACTCTTTTAGAAAAATCCAAACATATCTTTGCACGTGTTATTGTTTTATATAAGATGTGAAATCAAACAAAAATATCAAAATACCTCAATTAATCTGCAGCCTCATATTTCATATTCTAAGTAAGGAATATTTTTCCTTTAGGTTTTATAAAAATGGCTATTAAAATATTGCAAGCACAACGATGAGTTTTGTTGACTTTACCAAAGCAAAAGAGCTATTAGTTATCATACCAACAAAATGAGTTTTTGGGGACTAGCAGAGAAATTGCAATTTGGGACAAGCAAACTATGGGGAATTGTAGACAAGTCCAGAGACCAGAAAAAGATAGAATCTCGTTTTTAGAAAAGGAGAAGACACTGCAGAGGGTTGTGATGGTTCTTGGGTTGCAGGCAGTAGGCAGCTTGTTGCTGGCTCAGAGCAGTCACTCTCCTGCTGATATCTGTTAACTGCCATGAAGGCTAGGACCGTAGTCGTTCCCCCTTCAGGGATTCCTGACTTTATTTAAATAAGGTTTCTTTTATTCATTGTCACAGACACCACTGGGTGATTAAGCACAGAACAGTCGCATTACAAGAACACTTTCAAAGCACCAAGTAGCTTCTATTGGGAGACTGGAAAATAACTCATATACATCACAGAATAGCAGTTCCCGTCCTGCATTCCATGCATGTGAGAAAGAAGTCTGAAGCCCAGAAATGCATGTAGTTGGAAGACCAAGAATTCGATGGGCATGACATTTTCTAGCCAGATAAAAATACACATGCATATGTCTGTATGACTCATTCCACACAACTCAAAATTGCTAGAGAGTGGGTGTAGCTACGAATATTACTGCACAATGTAGTTTTCAAAGAAAAAAAAATATATTTGGCAGCTTCCCATCTCCCTGGGTAACTTTAGATTAATTGAAATTTTAATTAATAAAATGCCCAGCCTAAAATATATTAAAGACATGTCAAGTGCTGGGGAACAAATGAAGGAGAATGAATAATAGAAAACCAAAGTGGTAACTGTTCTATAAATGGACATTTTTTGGTCTGTCTGTCTGACTACATTTTAACTAAGTTAGGCCATGTCTCAGCCAGTAAATTGGAATAGACAATTGATTTATTTTTTCCACTATTTCAATTTCACTGTATTTCATACTTAAATGGAAAGATATAGATTGTCCAAATAATTTTTTCAATTTCAAACATCTCTTTGTAAATTGTGCTTGATTATTAGCTGTAAATAAGCTAGGTTTAATAGATAAAAAAATTAATAGCAATGGGCTTGACAGCTATCATTTTCCCTTTATGTTTTCATAAGAGTTTCCTTATGCCAGGTACTCTGGGACATGACTTAACATGCATTATCTCTTTTAAACCTAAAAGAAAAACATATGAGCTTTTTATTATTTTTGTGGATAAAGAGACAAATAAACAATGTAAATGATGTGATGTATTCTACACAACTAGTAAATGACATAGTCAGGATTCAGTCCTAGGTTTGCATAATACTAGATTCCTTCTCTAAACTTGTGTAATATTGAGTATCTCTAAAAATGATTGCTTACATTTAGCAAAGACTATTGAGGGTGAGGGTCATTGGGCTTTCCTGATATTCAGTTGGTAAATAAACCACCTGCAATACAGGAGACACTGGTTCAATTCCTGGGTCTGGAAGATCCACTGGAGAAGAGGTAGGCTACCCTCTCCTGTATTTTCAGGCTTCCCTTGTGGCTCAGCTGGGAAAGAATCCAACTGCGATGCAGGAGACCTGGGGTGATCTCTGGGTTGGGAAGGTCCCCTGGAGAAGGGAAAGATTTCCATTCCAGTATTCTGGCCTGGAGAATTCCTTAGATTGTATAGTCCAGGGAGTCACCAGGAGTCATACACAACTGAGAGACTTTCACGTTCACTTTCACCCTTCTTGTAATTTTTTTGTAAAAAAAAAATTAATGTAGCAAAACCAATATTATTTCATTTTTTACACAAAGGAGCATGCCAACATAGCAATGTACAGAAGCTGTGTAGGAAGCATGTTGTTAGAAAGTTTATAAGTGGACTAAATTTTATATATAACAGAGCCCAGCACACAGGTTTTTGTCTTTGTAAATCACTTCATCAAAAATTTTAAAGGTTAGATGGTTATTAAAGATTAAGTTCAGCTAGAGCAGTAGTGAATGAACCTACTTCAGGAGGCCATGCGTATGTGAGGGAGAGAAAATAGGACCAAAACATAGAAACAGGCTCCATGGTTCATTTCAGCGAATCTTAATTGTCAATGTCAGTCACTGAAGCTTTTGCAACAGCTATTGATTATGAAATTGGCATCCTGAACCAGAAAAGCTTCGCTTGCTGTCCTGCCATACTTTGTATTGACTTGGGCATAAGTGAGCTTCAATCAGCAGATATTTGCTTTGTGCATGTTGAATACAGCAAAAACCAAAAAAGAAAGCAACGTGACTTTTCTCTAACACTGTAATCTTCTAACTTAACCTGGTAGCCTTCATTCACAAATTCACAGTATGTTTGTGATCTGCAAAATATTTCACACCGCTCTTACTTCCCCTTGTTTCATACAGCTGTGTGTGCCTGTGGTCTAAGTTGCTTCAGTCTTGTCTGATTCTTTGCGACCTTATGGACTATTGCCCGCCAGGTTCCTCTGACCGTGGGATTCTCCAGGCAAGAACGCTGGAGTGGGTTGCCATGCTATCCTCCAGGGGATCTCCTGAACTAGGGATGGAGCTGGTGTCTCCTGCAGCTCTGGCATTGCAGGTGGATTCTTTACTGCCAAACCACTGGGAAAGTCCCTTCACATAGCCAAGTTAATCTAAATAATGAGTTTAGCTTTTATTATGAGTCAGATTTGAATTCCTCTGTTGTCTCACAGTTGCTCTTCATTCCACGGATTGTAAATACTCCCCAGATTGTAAATATAAGCTTATTAAGGGCATGATGTGTCATATTAATTCATTTACTTGTGCATACAGGCACTATTTTATTCATACAAAAGGATTTATTATCATAAAATTATTTACCATTAGCACATCCTTTTCCTGTTTTAAATTAGAATGAGTTACTCAAGCTCCCTCAGCTTCATTTTTCTCACCTCTATACGGTAGACAAAGTGAATTATAATAACGCTGAGAATTAAATGATGAAATTTCTGAAAAGTACTTCAAATGTGGTCTGAAGGTTCTCAGGACATTGTGGTTCCTGTATTTCTTTGAGTAAGGTCTTGGTAAATGCTGATTTGGGTGTTAACAACTGGTTAGTTTTATCAACATGGCCAAATAAATGTTTTGTTTAGACATAGCCATTTACTTCTCTAAGTTCTTAATAAAATTGGTCTTTAAAAAATGAAAATAGATTTTCATCACTTGATGCAGTTAGGAAAAAGTAGTAAATACATTGTAGAGAATACTTTTGGAAAAGGAGAGAAGGAAATGAATGAGGTTCAAGGCTAGAGGGAACACAAAACAAGTAGGACCTTGCACTGACCAGTGATAATAGTGCCACAGACTAAGAACTATGACTTATTTCATCTCCTCTTTTTAAGAAATTGGGAGGGGAGAGGGAAAAGACACAACAACAAACAACAAAAATATATTCACCTTGTGTGCAGGCATCAAAATATATAAATACACATATATATATATATATATTTGTATGTAAGTAAATATAGTAAATACAGTTCACTCCAGAACAAAAAGCATTTGAAATGCACGGGCCCACTTATATGAGAATTATTCTCAACGGTAAATTTGGCAGCATGATACACCTGATGGCTGGTTGCATCCTTGGATATGAGAGAACAGTGGAGAGTACGTTATTAAGTCACACACAGATTTTGACTGCTTGGAGGGTTAGTATCCCAACCCCCACAAAAGCCTGTACTTGTTTTTATGGAGAATATGTACTCAATCTTTCTCTCTTTCTTCTTCTCTCTCTTTCCGGTTATTCATGTTACTGCTAAGGGTGAGCAGTATAGTACGTTTAAATCATGGTCTTCTTTAATCTGCACAGTATTTTGGTCTCGTTGGCGCTTACCTTCTACTTTTCCTCAGTCTGCAGATATAGAATATAGACTTGCAACTCTCACTTTAATGTGCTCTAAAGAATGACATGTATCAGTTTTATTGAGGAAAATATGATGTCTTCTAACATGAAATTTAAATTAGAGAGTGAAATGTAAAGATTCTATCACAAAAAATCATTTGTACTCACATGAAATATTTTAAATCTCAGTGTAACTTTAAGATGGAAATACTTCCCTGTGAGGAAGTCAGAAGTTCTAGTGTTATTCCATTATTTATCATAAAGAAAGCAAGATATCATGGAAATCAGATGGTGTGGGTATTAAGATTATTTTGAATAACAATGCATTTTATATAAAGTATAATAATGATGCTGTTTGGTTTCTCTTTGAAGACATGTTAAAGCCAAACATCCATGATCTACATTGTCTGTTGATAAAATTACCTCATTTATTACCTTTGTAGAAATAAAAATCCTAGATTTCCGCTCTACTAAATATAGTTTAAGGTAAGTTCTTCAGCAGAAAAGCACTGTGTATAAGCATGGCAGACCTGCCCTGAGGGCGTTTCCACCACAGCTTCTTATCCGCTGTGCACTTAGAACAGAACATCTAGGGGACACGACTTAGAACAGAACATCTAGGGGACACGACTTAGAACAGAACATCTAGGGGACACGACTTAGAACAAAGAGCGGTGCTCACTGGTTCTCGCATGTCGGTCAAAACAAAATCTTAAATATTCTCTTTCAGAATGTAAAGAGATCACTATGTCCATAGAACATACCTTGAATTCAGTTCAGTTTAGTTCAGTTGCTCAGTTGTGTCCGACTCTCTGTGACACCATGGAGCACAACAGCACGCCAGGCCTCCCTGTCCATCACCAACTCCCAGAGCTTACTCAAACTTATGTCCATCGAGTCGGTGATGCCATCCAACCATCTCCTCCTCTGTCGTCCCCTTCTCCTCCTGCCCTCAATCCTTCCCAGCATCAGGGTCTTTTCAAATGATTCAGCTCTTCGCATCAGGGGGCCAAAGTACTGGAGTTTCAGCTTCAATATCAGTCCTTCCAATGAACACCCAGGACTGATCTCCTTCAGGATGGACTGGTTGGATCTCCTTGCAGTCCAAGAGACCCTCAAGAGTCTTTTCCAACACCACAGTTTGAAAGCATCAATTTTTCAGCGCTCAGCTTTCTTTATAGTCGAACTCTCACATCCATACATGACTATTGGAAAAACCATAGCCTTGACTAGATTGACCTTTGTTAGCAAAATAATACCTCTGCTTTTAAATATGCTGTCTAGGTTAGTCATAACTTTCCTTCCAAGGGATAACCGTCTTTTAATTTCATGGCTGCAATCACCATCTGCAGTGATTTTGGAGCCCCCCCAAAATAAAGTCAGCCACTGTTCCCACTCTTTCCCCATCTATTTACCATGAAATGATGGGACCAGATGCCATGATCTTAGTTTCCTGAATGTTGAGCTTTAAGCCAACTTTTTCATTCTCCTCTTTCACTTTCATCAAGAGGCTTTTTAGTTCCTCTTCACTTTCTGCCATAAGGGTGGTGTCATTTGCATATCTGAGGTTATTGATATTTCTCCCAGCAATCTTGATTCCAGCTTGTGCTTTCTCCAGCCCAGCGTTTCTCATGATGTACTCTGCATAGAAGCTAAATAAGCAGGGTGACAATATACAGCCTTCACGTACTCCTTTTCCTATTTGGAACCAGTCTGTTGTTCCATGTGCAGTTCTAACTGTTGCTTCCTGACCTGCATACAGGTTTCTCAAGAGACAGGTCAGTTAGCCAGGTATTCCCCTCTTTCAGAATTTTCCGCAGTTTACTGTGATCCACACAGTCAAAGGCTATGGCATAGTCAATAAAGCAGAAGTAGATTTTTTTTTTTCCCGGAGCTCTCTTGCTTTTTTGATGATCCAATGGATGTTGGCAATTTGATCTCTGGTTCTTCTGCCTTTTCTAAAACCAGCTTGAACATCTGGAAGTTCATGGTTCACATATTGCTGAAGCCTGGCTTGGACAATTTTGAGCATTACTTTACTAGCGTGTGAGTTGAGTGCAATTGTGTGGTAGTTTGAGCATTCTTTGGCATTGCCTCTCTTTGGGATTGGAATGAAAACTGGCCTTTTCCAGTCCTGTGGCCACTGCTGAGTTTTCCAAATTTTCTGGCATATTGAGTGCAGCATCTACACAGCATCATCTTTCAGGATTTGAAATAGCTCAACTGGAATTCCATCACCTCCACTAGCTTTGTTCATAGTGATGCTTCCTAAGGCCCACTTGGCTTCACATTCCAGGATGTCTGGCTCTAGGAGAGTGATCACAGCATTGTGATTATCTGAGTCATGAAGATCTTTTTTGTACAGTTCTTCTGTGTATTCTTGTCCCCTCTTCTTAATATCTTCTGCTTCTGTTAGGTCCCTACCATTTCTGTCCTTTATTGAGCCCATCTTTGCATGAAATTTTCCCTCGGTATCTCTAATTTTCTTGAAGAGATCTCTAGTCTTTCCCTTCTGTTGTTTTCCTCTATTTCTTTGCATTGATTGCTGAGGAAGCCTTTTTTTTTTTTTTTTTAATCTCTCCTTGCTACTCTTTGGAACTCTGAATCCAGATGGGAATATCTTTCCTTTTCTCCTTTGCTTTTTGCTTCTCTTCTTTTCACAGCTGTTTGTAAGGCCTCCTCAGACAGCCATTTTGCTTCTTTGCATTTCTTTTCCATGGGGATGGATTTAACCCCTGTCTCCTGTACAATGTCACTAACCACCATCCATAGTTCATCAGGCACTCTGTCTATCAGATCTAGTCCCTTGAATGAATTTCTCACTTCTACTGTATAATCATAAGGGATTTGACTTAGGTCATACCTGAATAGTCTAGTGGTTTTCCCCATTTTCTTCAATTTAAGTCTGAATTTAGCAGTAGGAGTTCATGATCTGAGCCACAGTCAGCTCCAGGTCTTGTTTTTGCTGACTGTATAGAGTTTCTCCATGTTTGGCTGCAAAGACTATAATCAGTCTGATTTCGGTGTTGACCATCTGGTGATGTCCATGTGTAGAGTCTTCTCTTGTGTTGTTGGAAGAGGGTGTTTGCTATGACCAGTGCGTTCTCTTGGCAAAACTCTATTAGCCTTTGCCCTGCTTCATTCCCTACTCCAAGGCCAAATTTGCTTGTTATTCCAGGTGTTTCCTAACAACATTGTTTTGCATTCCAGTGCCCTATAATGAAAAAGAAATCTTTTCTGGGTGTTAGTTCTGAAAGTTCTTGTAGGTCTTCATAGAACCATTCAACTTCAGGGTTCTTGACAGGGATCAAGAGCATCCCCATCCCCAAGAAATAGAAAGGCAAAAAGGAGAAAAGTTTGTCTGAGGAGGCCTTACAAATAGCTGAGAAAAGAAGAGAAATGAAAGGCAAAGGAGAAAAGGAAAGATATACCCATCTGAATACAGAGTTCCAAAGAATAGCAAGGAGAGATAAGAAAGCCTTCCTCCATGATCAATGCAAAGAAATAGATGAAAACAATACAATGGGAAAGACTAGAGACCTCTTCAAGAAAATCAGAGATACCAAGGGATCATTTCATGCAAAGATGGGTACAAGAAAGGACAGAAATGGTATGGACCTAACAGAAGCAGAAGATACTAAGAAGAGGTGGCAAGAATACACAGAAGCACTGTACAAAAAAGATCTTTACGACCCAGATAATCACGATGGTGTGATTACTGACCTAGAGCCAGACATCATGGAATGTGAAGTCAAGTGGGCTTTAGGAAACATCACTACCAACAAAGCTAGTGGAGGTGATGGAATTCCAGTTGAGCTATTTCAAATCCTAAAAGATGATGCAGTGAAAGTGCTGCACTCAATATGCCAGCAAATCTGGAAAACTCAGCAGTGGCCACAGGACTGGAAAAGGTCAGTTTTCATTCCAATCCCAGAGAGAGGCAACGCTAAAGAATGTTCAAACTACTACACAATTGCACTCATCTCAGACGCTAGTAAAGTAATGCTCAGAATTCTCCAAGCCAGGCTTCAACAGTACATGAACCAAGAACTTCCAGATGTTCAAGTGGGATTTAGAGAAGGCAGAGGAATCAGAGATCAAACTGCCAACATGCGTTGAATCATTGAAACAGCAAGAGAGTTCCAGAAAAATAACTGCTTCTTCTTTATCAATTATGTCAAGGCCGTTGACTGTGTGGATCACAACAAACTACAGAAAATTCTTAAAGGTATGGGAATAACAGACCATCTCAGTAGCTGCCTGAGAAATCTGTATTCAGGTTGAGAAACAGCAGTTAGAACTGAACGTGGAACAAGAGACTGGTTCCAAATCAGGAAAGGAGTACATCAAGGCTGTATGTTGTCATCCTGCTTATTTAACTCATGTGCAGAGTGCATCATACGAAATGCCAGGCTAGATGAAGCACAAGCTGGAATCAAGATAGCCAGGTGAAATATCAGTAACCTCAGATACTCACATGACACCATTATTATGGCAGAAAGCAAAGAGGAAGTCAAGACCCCGTTGATGAAAGTGAAAGAGAAGCCCCTTGACGAAAAAGCTGGCTTAAAGCTCAATATTTGAAAAACGAAGATCATGGCTTCCGGTCCCAACACTTCACGGCAAATAGATGGGGAAACAATGGAAATGGTTACAGACTTTATTTTTTGGGGCTCCATAATCACTGTAGCTGGTGACTTCAGCCACGAAATTAAAAGACACTTGCTCCTTGGAAGGAAAGCTATGACCAAGAGTATATTGAAAAGCAGAGACATTACTTTGCTGACAAAGCTCTGTCTACTCAAAGCTATGGTTTTGCCAGTAGTCTTGTATGGATGTGAGAGTTGGACTGTAAAGAAAGCTGAGCACCAAAAAATTGATGCTTTTGAACTGTGGTGTTGGAGAAGACTCTTGAGAGTCCCTTGGACTGCAAGAAAATCCAACCAGTCCATCCTAAAGGAAATCAGTCCTGAATATTCATTGGAAGGACTGATGCTAAAGCTAAACTTCCAATACTTTGGCCACCTGATGCAAAGAACTGACTCATTTGACAAGACCCTGATGCTGGGAAAGATTGCAGGCAGGAGGAGAAGGGGACAACAGAGAATGATATGGTTTATAGCATCACTGACTTGTTGGACATGAGTTTAAGCAAGCTCCAGGGGTTGGTGATGGACAGGGAAGCCTGGCGTGTTGCAGTCCATTGGGTCACAGAGTTGGACACAAATGAGCAACTGAACTCATTGAAAAGGAAATGAAAGAGAATGCATTTGTATAGTCAATATATTGATTTGAGACTACTTAAGCATAAGAGATGGCTGGATGGCATCACCAACTCAATGGGCATGAGTTTGAGTAAACTCTGGGAGTTGGTGATGGACAGGGAGGCCTGGTGTTCTTCGATTCACGGGGTCACAAAGAGTCGGACATGACTAAGCGACTGAACTGAACTGAACTGAAGCATAAAATGATACATTATTGTACTAGATTAATAATAAAGAATAAAGTATTCTCTATAAAATTAAGATTTATAGTTACAGAATTATGCTGGAAATTGCAGAGCTTGCTTTATTGACTATGCCAAGGCCTTTGACTGTGTGGATCACAACAAACTCTGGAAAATTCTGAAAGATGTGGGAATACCTGACCACCTGACTTGGACACAAGTTTGGGTAAAATCCAGGAGTTAGTGATGGACAGGGAGGCCTGGCATGCTGCAGTTCATGGGGCCGCAAAGAGTCGGCTACGACTGAGCGACTGGACTGAATTGAACTGATATTAATAATAAGTTATGTGGGAAAGTTTGCATTAATTTTTCAACAGAATAGTGAGTCTTTTTGTAGTTGACTATAGTAAGACAACTTGGAAGTTGGCATTCACTCGGTAGTCTGGTAACAATGTTTCTACACATGAATATGAAGCTCAGATATTTGGAATTCATGCATGAATACCCCCCATTCCCTAGACCTAAATTTAGGACCTTCACTAGATGATTCTGGTAACCACACTTTGAGAAACTGCTGTAGAATCGGACTTACCTGCAGAGGTTCAGAAAGTTGAAAAAATGTAAGTGCAAGTTGGATCTATCTGACTGGATCAGATGTATATCACCCAAGTGGACAGACAGCAATATATACAACAAAATTCTAATATGTTTGTTAAAATGAAAACCATAACTCAGGCAAACCAGTATAATTAGGTCACTAAGGTAGGCATTATAAACAGAAAGCTGCTTAAAACTTTAGACTCAAAGCATATATGGGATTCAAATAAAATTATATCAAGGTATAAACTGTTAATACCTCACAAAAAATCCTGTAAATTATGCAGAATGGTGATTGCCACCTCCATTTCTATGAAAAAGTATGAAAATACAGAAACTTATAAAGGACACAATAATCCTTCACATTTCCATCACTCAGAATTAACAAACATTAACATTTTAGTATATTTCGTTCTTAACTAGCTTGATTTCTTGATTTTTAAATGTACACAATTTACGTTATACATATGTTCAATGCAGATATTGTCCCTTAACTTCTTAAGATTATAAAGTCACTGATGAAGACCCTTTAGTCCCTTGTCTTCTTTATAAAATATTGCAAGTTTTTTCTTGAGTCACATGTAAGCGGTGAGAAATAATGTTCATTTACAGTGTGGAACTGTCTGCTGCCACACGGTCACTACCAGCTGCTCACTCATTCTGCGGCTCGTGTCCACTTAAAATGTGCCCAGGGACGTTGACAGCATGCATTCTCAGTATAGCAGCCAGAAAGATATTTTATGTTTGTAGATATGAAAAAGGATACATGAGGAAAATATCACAGAAAGATATTACAACTATTAAGTCATTCCAAGCACATAGAGAACTAAGCAAATAAAAGAATTGGAAATGTCACACTCCACAAAGAAGAGTAAACTTTACAAAAAAAGGGGGGATAGATATATAAGAGCATATAATTCTTAGATGGAAGAATTTTAAAAATTGCATACCTATTATGGTTCTAAAATAAAAGTATAATAACCTAAAATGGAGATAAATAAAAAAGATCTTGGGGAAAGGGAGATTTTGACCTAAATCATAGTGGTCATAGGCAAAATTTCGTGAAGAGGAAAAAGAGAGCTCTTCTTTGCTGAGAACACGGTATATACACAGTCACTAAAGTGGAAATGTACAAGGTACTGTAGCCCATGTCACAAGACCACCTAGACTACGACTCATTAGGTGAGATTTGAAAACTGGGTGAACTGTTTAATAAGCTCTAACAACAGGTTAGATTTTTTGCAGGTTAGAAGTTCTATAAATCATTGGTCTTATTATTAGAGATGATGCATTAATATTATTTCCATTTCCCTCCATACTCGGGAACTGTTACCTACTCTCTGCCCTCATGATAATTGATAGCATAACCATATTATAGTTTGTATGGGGCTGTGAGGCAAAGAAATGTCTTCACCTTTGTTCACTTAAGACACTGAACTTTTTCTCATATGATTTATATATATATATATAGGTTTGGTGCAATTTGAAGAAGGTGATAGGAATGAGTATAGATTCTTGAAGAAGTTTTCATCATGGTAAAAATCATCCTTCAGTGCCTGGAGCCTGGTGGAGCAAAGTGTGGAGGTGGAGAGGGGAGAAGGGAATCGTGGCAGGAAGCTGGCAAGTGGCTGATGCCCTAGAGCAGGTGTGAGGCGTCAAGGATGAGGTTTGCACAGCACGGAGGAAGTGAGAAAAGGTGCAACGTGAGAAAAGGAGGCAGAAGAAAAAGAGCACATTGAATACTTGGATAAAAAGTAACGAACACGAGAGGAACAGAAACAGGCCCTTATTAGTGAACTCGTATTAGCTTTTTCTGTTCATTGTCTTTAAAAACAGAAAGGAATAAAGTCAGTTGTGGCAAAAATAAAAGGTTAAGAATGAATATGTACATGTACAGAAGAAAAATAGAATTATACATTCAAAGAAAGTGGAATATAGTTAAAAACAGTTAATTAATCAAGAAGATGATCCATGAAAGTTGGATCATCCATTACATATACACATACATATATATATATATATATATATATATATGTATATACACAGTCAACTTTCTATTTCAAGTGCTCTACATCTGCAGATTCAACCACCACAGATAAAAAATATTCAGGAAATAGCTTCCAGAAAGTTTTGAAAAGCAAAACTTAAATTTGCCACATGGCCTGAAACTATTTACAAATCATTTGCATCATGTTACTGTTACAAGTAATCTAGAGATGATTCAAAGTTACAGGAGCCTGTTTGTTGGTTGTATGCAGATACTATGCCATTTCATATAAAGGGCTTGAACATCCACAAATTTTAGTATACTTGGGTGGTCCTGGAACCAATTCCCCATGGAGACAAAAAGATGATTGTACATCTATATGTATAATAATAACATGTTAAACAATATTTTTATGATTTTGAAGTATAAGGAACAGAACTCAAAGGAAATTATATTGTTGAGTTAAAGGACATTTAAACAGAAAAATATACATAAAATAAATATGGGAAACATATACTGACATTTATAATTCATGAGCTGGTGCTCATAGGAAAAAATGACTCTACAATTATTTTTTCTTACAGCAAGAGAATGAAAGAAAAAAAATAGATTCTCTAGCCACTGTCTATTCTGGCGTCCTATGGAATGACACCGTAAGACACGCTAGGCAACAATAATTTCAATCACTTTCAAGATTGATTTATTTTCAATTTCAAGTTCAGTCTGATGAAAGGTGTCAAAATGGCAGCTTGAGATTCTGGAAGTAAAGAACATGAGAAGCAGTGACTTAAAGTGTTCTACACACAGTCCCCTACCTTGACAGGGAGAGTGACTACGGGCGTTCTATTGCTGGACTTTTTGTTTACACTAACGCTATTTAGTTTGAATCTTGTCTGTAGAGAGAAGGGTCTTTTAAGTAATTTTTATTACGCCTTCAGTAGATAAACTATGTGATGCATTGTCCCCCAGTTACAATACTTTGACACTGGGCCATTGTCACCAGGCACTAGGAAACATAAGGTGTATATATAGATGACGTTATCAACAATGTGTAAAGCATTTACCACTTTACAAAGTTCTCCACATTATTCTCATTTGTTGTTTAACAGCATATCAATAGCAGTATGTTTATTACAATTGATTGAGTGCTTTCTCATGCCCGTGCCAAGCACTATGTACCATATGCTTTACAACTGAACTTATCAATCTTAAGTCAAGAGTAGCATCCTGAGTGTCTTTAAATTCATACAGTACTAATTAAAAACAAAACTCCCATGTTATTTTGTTAGTAAACAATATGAGCCTCTTCTGAATTATCTGAAAGATCATTTGATGATTGAATACTAATGTATTTCAGGTCCTGTTTGGAATTTAAATTTGCAATCACATATTATTTACCAAGTGAGACCCTAAAAGAACAACATGTAATAATAAATGCAATGCTTCTCAAAATGAAGTCCAAAACTGAGACATCTGTAGACTTATTCCTGGAATGCTAAATGCTTGGGGTTCAGGTTTCAGTTTCAGAGAAAAAAATCCCCTAAAGCTAGTTTTAGTAGAAAGACGTTCAAAAAAGGGACAAAATTCTATAGCTGATTTGTGTAATATGGAGTTTGTTTCATTCCATATTTTTTTTATTTTTCTGAATGTCTCAAATCTAGTAAAATAATTTCTGTTTGTAGCTAAATTAATATATTTTTTAAATGTCATTTGAAAATATAGTATAGAAAAAATACAAAGGAGTCAGTGACAATATTCCCAAGACTACAACTTGAAGGAGGAAATCAGGTCTTATTTTTAGGAATAATGGGTTGTAGGAAACCAACTCCCTGATTAAATCATGGAATCTTATTTGCCTTCCTCCTAAAAGTAAAGAGGGCTTCCCTCATAGCTCAGCTGGTAAAGAATCCTCCTGCAATGGAAAAGACCCCAGTTCGATTCCTGTGTTGGGAAGTCCCCTGGAGAAGGGATAGGCTGCCCACTCCAGTATTCTTGAGCTTCCCTTGTGGCTCAGCTGGTAAAGAATCCGTCTGCAACTGCAGGAGACCTGGGTTCAATCCCTGTGTTGGGAAGATCCCCTGCAGAAGGAAAAGGCTATCCACTCCAGCATTCTGGCTTGGAGAATCCATGAACTACACAATCCAAAGAGTCAGACATGACTGAGTAACTTTCACTTCACTTCACTTTAACAGTAAAGTTTAGAATTTCACAGGCAAACGTTTAGTCACAAAATTTTAATTTTAGTTTTGTTTCAAGATTGTGTAACTTTTCCCCATTATCAGTTAAGAATTTGATACATTATTCTTATAAATTTGTATATTTAAATATCTTAAATCTATAATATATTGACAATAAATATCATCTGTGCAACAGATGTGTTTACATGTCTTCTTCATTTTCTAAATATTTCTTGAAAGCAATAAGATTTCTTACTTATCTTTTCACAAATCAGATATCTAATGAATGTATGTGGTTGATGTTGATTGGGCATATATTCATACATTTTGTCTTTCTATCATCAGCATATTGACAGAAAAGCAACATTATAAGTGGACCCACAAATCAAATGATTTTTCAAAGAAATTCTTATTTATTTTCACTATACTTGCTAAGTGTGGTATATTTACCTTCAGTCAGCAATAAATCATGTCAGTTGCAAGAACCACAACTTTTTTTATTGTCACTGGCACAGACAAATTCAAAATTAAAGTATTATTAGATGACTAAAATAAAGTTAGACATTTTGCTGAGCTAGAGAGACGTTCCCCAGCAGAAAGATTTGGCTTTTTCACTGAGATTGTGTGAGATGTCAGTCTGTATGTAACATTACACCTGGAGTAACAGGCAAATTTGGCCTTGAACTATGGAATGAAGCAGAGCAAAGGCTAATAGAGTTTTGCCAAGAGAACACACTGGTCACAGAGAACACCCTCTTCCAACAACACAAGAGAAGACTCTACACATGGACATCACCAGATGGTCAACACCGAAATCAGACTGATTATATGCTTTGCAGCCAAAGATGGAGAAGCTCTATACAGTCAGCAAAAACAAGACCTGGAGCTGACTGTGGCTCAGATCATGAACTCCTTATTGCCAAATTTAGACTTAAACTGAAGAGAGTAGGGAAAACCACTAGACCATTCAGGTATGACCTAAATCAAATCCCTTATGAATATACAGTTGAAGTGAGAAATAGATTTTAGGGACTAGATCTTATAGACAGAGTGCCTGATGAACTATGGACAGAGGTCCGTGACATTGTACAGGAGACAGGGATCAAGACCATCTCCAAAGAAAAGAAATGCAAAAAGGCAAAATGGTTGTCTGAGGAGTCCTTACAAATAGCTGTGAAAAGAAGAGAAGCAAAAAAGCCAAGGAGAAAAGGAAAGATATTCCCATTTGAATGCAGAGTTTCAAAGAATAGCCAGGAGAGATAAGAAAGCCTTCCTCAGCGATCAATGCAAAGAAATAGAGGAAAACAACAGAATGGGAAAGACTACAGATCTCTTCAAGAAAATTAGAGATATTAAGGGAAATTTTCATGCAAAGATGGGCTCAATAAAGGGCAGAAATGGTACGGACCTGACAGAAGCAGAAGATATTAAGAAGAGGTGACAAGAATGCACAGAAGAACTGTACAAAAAAGATCTTCATGACCTAGATAATCACAATGGTGTGATCACTCACCCAGAGCCAGACATCCTGGAATGTGAAGTCAAGTGGGCTTCAGAAAGCTCCACTATGAACAAAGCTAGTGGATGTGATGGAATTCCAGTTGAGCTATTTCAAGTCCTGAAGGATGATGCTGTGAAAGTGCTGCACTCAATATGCCAGCAAATCTGGAAAACTCAGCAGTGGCCACAGGACTGGAAAAGGTCAGTTTTCATTCCAATCCCAAAGAAAGGCAATCCCAAAGAATGCTCAAACTACCGCACAATTGCACTCATCTCACACGCTAGTAAAGTAATGCTTAAAATTGTCCAAGCCATGCTTCAGCAATATGTGAACCATGAACTTCCAGATGTTCAAGCTGGTTTTAGAAAAGGCAGAGGAACCACAGATCAAATTGCCAATATCCATTGAATCATCAAAAAATCAAGAGAGTTCCAGAAAAAGATCTATTTCTGCTTTATTGACTACGCCAAAGCCTTTGACTGTGTGGATCACAATAAAATGTGGAAAATTCTGAAAGAGATGGGAATATCATACCATATGACCTATCTCTTGAGAAACCTGTATGCAGGTCAGGAAGCAACAGTTAGAACTGGACCTGGAACAACAGACTGGTTCCAAATAGGAAAAGGAGTACGTGAAGGCTGTATACTGTCACCCTGCTTATTAAACTTATATGCAGAGTACATCATGAGAAACGCTGGGCTGGAGGAAGCACAAGCTGAAATCAAGATTGCCAGGAGAAATACCAATAAGTGAAAGAAGAGAGTGAAAAAGTTGGCTTAAAGCTCAACATTCAGGAAACTAAGATCATGGCATCTGGTCCCATCACTTCATGGTAAATAGATGGGGAAACAGTGGAAACAGTGTCAGACTTTATTTTTTGGGCCTCCAAAATCACTGCAGATGGTGACTGCAGCCACGAAATTAAAAGACGCTTACTCCTTGGAAGGAAAGTTATGACCAACCTAGATAGCACATTGAGAAGCAGAGACATTACTTTGCCAACAAAGGTCCATCTGGTCAAGGCTATGGTTTTTCCAGTGGTCATATATAGATGTGAGAGTTGGACTGTGAAGAAAGCTGAGCACCAAAAAATTGATGCTTTTGAACTGCGGTGTTGGAGAAGACTCTTGAGAGTCCCTTCGACTGCAAGGAGATCCAACCAGTCCATCCTGAAGGAGATCAGTCCTGGGTGTTCATCGGAAGGACTGATGCTGAAGCTGAAACTCCAGTACTTTGGCCACCTGATGCGAAGAGTTGACTCATTGGAAAAGCCCCTGATGCTGGGAGGGGTTGGGGGCCGGAGGAGAAGGGGGCAACAGAGGATGAGATGGTTGGATGGCATCACTGACTCGATGGGCATGAGTTTGGGTGGACTCCGGGAGTTGGTGATGGACAGGGAGGCCTGGCCTGCTGCGGTCCACAGGGTTGCAAAGAGTCAGACACGACTGGGCGACTGAACTGAACTGAGCTGAACTGAGCTGAGAGAAAGGGAGAGTGACCACAGACTAGACTGAGGGAGAGAGGGCTGGGGACAAACGCTGGAGAGGAAGCCGGGCCCGAGTTTCCTGTCTTCAGCAGTGAGTCCTTTGTCTCCTGTGCTAGGTTGGAGGCCCGCAGAGAGAAAGCAGTTATCTGGAACTAATGATTTAAGAATTTTCTTAGGTATTCTACATATGAGTTATTTTTATTTTAATTAATTTGTCACAAATATGCTATCATATCTATTCATTATAGACATTTTAGAAAATAAAAGCTGAAAATGATCTCCGATTTCTAATCTAAGGCATTACTATGATGGTTTTCTTTTTCTTTTTACTTTTCCTAGCTGTCTAGACTAAAGATGAACAAATTCTTTTTATAAATATTTAATGAATAAATATTTAGGCCTTGTAGGTTATATGACTCCTGTCATGACTTCTCAGCTCTGCTGTTGTATCTGAAATCAGCCAAAGACAAATGCAAAGAAAAGACCATGACTGTGTTTCAGATACAATTTCATTTATGGACACAAATTAAATTTCATACAATTTTCATGTGTCACCAAGTATTATACAACCATGCGAATATATCAAAGAGCAGTCTCAGCTAGCTGGTTGCATGAAACAGCCAGCCAGCCAGATTTGATGATAGCCATATTGAGCCAACCTTTCGTTTAGACACATAGATGTAGATGTAGATATAGCTGTATTCATCTCACTACATATATGCATGTCCAGTCCTGTCTGACTCTTTCAATGCCGTGGACTGCAGCACGCCAGTCCTTCACCATCTCCCGGAGCTTGCTCAAACTCATGTGCACTGAGTCAGCAATGCCTTCCAACCATCTCTTCCTCTGTTGTCCCCTTCTCCTGCCTTTGATCTTTCCCAGCATCGGGGTTTTTCCAATGAGTCAGCTGTTTGCATCAGGTGGCCAAAATATCGGAACTTCAGTTTCAGCATTAGTCCTTCCAATGAATATTCAGTGTTGATTTCCATTAGCATTGACTGGTTTCATCTCCTTGCAGTCCAAGGGACTCTCAAGAGTCTTCTCCAACACCACAGTTCAAAAGCATCAATTCTTTGGCGCTCAGCCTTCTTTATGGTCCAACTATCACATCTGTACATGACTATTGGATAAACCATAGCTTTGATTATACAGAACTTTGTTGGCAAAGTAACGTCTCTCCTTTTTAATATGCATTTAATCCTTTTAATATATGAATGTTATAAGCAATTAATTTAAAAAGACAAGACCAAAAGATATTACCTGTTTTAGAAATTTTTGATTCTTAGTAATTTTTGTCTCATTTTATGGCGGGTAAAAGGAATAAATTTCCCACCTCTTTAGCAATTGTTCAGTTGTGTCCAACTCTGCAACCACATGAACTACAAGATAGCATGACAGGCTTCCCTGTCCTTTACTATCTCCCAGAGTTTGCTCAAATTCATGTCTATTGACCCAGTGATGCCGACCAACCATCTCATCCTCTGTCACCGCCTTCTCCTCCTGCCTTCAATCTTTCCCAGCATCAGAGTCTTTTCTAATGAGTTAGCTCTTTGCATCAGGTGGCCAAAGTATTGCAGCTTCAGCTTCAGCATCAGTCCTTCCAATGAATATTCAGGACAGATTTCCTTTAGGAAGAACTGATTTGATCTCCTTGCTGTCCAAGGGACTCTTAAGAGTCTTTAGCACCACAGTTCAAAAGCAGCAATTCTTTGGCACTCAGCCTTCTTTATGGTCCACCTCTCACATCCATACATGACTACTGGAAATACCATAGCTTTGACTAGATAGACCTTTGTGGGCAAAGTGATGTCTCTGCTTTTTAATATGTTGTCTATGTTTGTCATAGCTTTTCTTCCAGGGAGCAAGCTTCTTTTAATTCCATGACCCTAGTCACCATCCACAGTGATTTTTTAGCCCAAGAAAATAAATTCTGTTTCTGTTCCATTGTTTCCCCATCTACTTGCAATGAAGTGATGTGGTTGGATGCCATGACCTTTGTTATTTGAATGCTGAGTTTTAAGCCAGTTTTTCACTCTCCTCTTTCACCCTCATCAAGAGACTCAGTTTTTCTTCCCTTTCTGCCATTGGGGTGGTGTCATCTGCATATGTGAGGCTATTGACATTTCTCCTGACAATCTTAATTCGAGCTTGAGCTTCATCCAGCCAGGCATTTGGTATCATGTAGTCTGTTTATAAGTGAAATAAGCAGCGTGACAATATACAGCCTTAACATACTCCTTTCCCAATTTTGAACCAGTCTATTGTTCCATGTACAGTTCTGTTACCCAGAACCATATGGCAAGATTAGTTTACTGGGTGAGATATCAAAAATTGGTGATGAACCCTGAGGTTGCAGATGGAGCTAGCAGGGGCACCACATGGAATTAGATGAGTCTCTGGGTCACCACTTGCAGGGCAGATATTGCATGAATGAGAAATGAATCTTTATGCTTTGAGCCTCTGAGGTTTTGATATATTATTGCAGCAGATCCTAATCTAATACAGTGGTGTCCGCATCTGACTTTTAGCCTTTAATAATGTACTCTGAAAAATCATCTTTGAAAACAGCATGTTTATGAAATATAATGGTTCATTATACAAGTCCATTATAATATGCATAATGAATCATTTAGTTACTTTTCTTATGTAGGTTAATTTTTGATTTCTGTCCAATCTGAACTCAGCTATAGTAAAAATATTTGTAGGTAAATATTTATATTTTATTCTTATTTATCTATAAATTTTGGAAATGTAGTCATTGAGACAAAGTGCTGAGTATTTTAAGAACTATTGGTATATAGTCACAAATTGGTCATCATACAGTTGGTGACATTTAAAACTATTCTTGGCCCTATATGTTCTACAACCATTTTACTATCATTGGTCAGTAGGGTTTTTTAAACCATGCTTGATTATATAAGGAAATATTTCTTGTACTGGTTGCAATATTTCTTGCATTTCTTTACTAGTAATGTTGAGTTTTTCCACATTTCTATCGGTCCATTGACTTTCCTTTTTTCATCAGTAGTTTGTTCAGTGCTTTCCCCCTCCTTCTGCTGAGGTATTCATCTGTTTCCCACTAATAGATAAAATTATTTCTTAATCAATAATGTCATTTTATTTACCCTTTGCCATCTCTGTGCTGCAACAAGTCTATGTCTTCATTTGCTATTTCACTTTATGTGACATATTGTCCCCATGTAAGTAAAATTTTTTAAACTTGGTTTGAGTCTGTAATTTTCTTTTTTATGACTTCTTCATTCACTTTTATGCTTATGATATTATTTCCCATCTCAAGACAGATTCATATCTGCTAGTATTTTTTTCTTGTTCCTTTGTAGGTTTACTCTTACCATTTGTAGGAGGCAGAATATGGCCTCCAAAATGTACCTATGTCTTAATCCACAAACTTATGAACACGCTATCATAGATGGCAAAAAAGACTTTGCAGATGTGAATAAGTTAAGAATATTGAGATTGGGAGATCATTTGGATTATCCAGGTAGGACCAACGTAATCACAACTGTCTTCATAAGACAGAGGTAGGAGACCCAGAATACGAGAAAGAGATGTAATGATGGAAACAGAAGTCACAGTGATGAGATCACTGTGTCAAAAAATGCTGGCAGACTGCAGACGTTGGAAAAGGCAAGGAGAAAATTCTCCTCTAGAGGCTAAAGAAGGGCACAGCTCCCTTTACACCTGAGGTTTCATCTTATGAAGTCTATTTCAGACTTCTAACCTCCAAAACTTCAAGATAAGAAATCGGTGTTATTTTCAGCCACTAAGTCTGGGGTCGCTTGTTGCAGCAGCAGTAGGAAGCGCATGCAGCGTTTAACCCGCCCGGAAGCTGCGCTTGTGGATGTCAAAGTGCGAGTTAATAGCAAAAAGGAAAGAAGAAAACAGCTTCTACACACAGGAGAACCGAAGGATTCTCTCAAGAGCTATCGATGTCTGTGAAAGGTGTGTTTAGCAAGAAATACAATAGGAATTTGTAGGTTCTGGAGTATCTATAGCCTACAGCTCAGTTAGACTGGTTCAGGGACTTTAATCTCAACGATATGTAATAAAGAAAGAGAGATGTTAGGGGGAGACCTCTGCCAGGTAAACCAAGTCCCGACTTGTTCCCAGTTGAAGTTCTGCTCCCAATTGCGGCCACTATGAAGCAACCTGCTGACTCCTCACCCTCTGGAATCCTTTTATTCTCTGACCACCAGTTACATATTTCTACCAGCGCTGACCTACAAAAGAATCTGGAAACACTAGCCGAAAACAGAGAACTCTAGAAATATGTTTCAAAACTCAATTTTACTGTTTTTTGATATCTGATGACAATATTGAAAGCTGTAGAGGTCACTGTTATTGTTTTTGATGTCTGTACTTCCCAGTTTCTGAATTATTTGAATATGGTATTTCTTCCTTCAGTTTCAGAACATGTGTGTGGTGGTGCGCCCATTTTTGTCTTACCGACGGTTCCCAATTAACTGAAATATTCTTCCACAGGAAGGGAGCCGTCTGCAGTGCTCAAGAGGAATTCTAGAGTCAGAGTGTCTGGTGTGAATTTTCCTCTACCACTTTGTCTAGGACCTTAGCAATATACTGACCCCATCTGAACCTCAATGCTCTCTACAGAGCAGAGACTATAATAGGAACTACCGCATGATTTGAACATAATAAGTGTGAAATATTCGGGCAGTGTCACATGCAGAACCCCACACAGTGAATTTTGGTTGTTTAGTCTTCTCTTTTCCTCATAACTCTTTCAAGCCGTGTCCACCTGTCAGTGCCCAAACTAGGCATAATTCAAACTCACTCCTGGCCATCATGTATCAATAGCACCCCTTCATTCCGTGGAACGTTTATAAACTACTATATTAAAAATCCAAATATTTTCACCTCCTTGGATTCAAAATAATATAGTGCTTAATTTTTTCATTTCATTTCAAATGCATGTTCAATAACAAGCAATTGCTGGGATCTCTGTTACTCAGTGTCATGTGTAAATTGGGGATATTAATGGCATTTACAGGCTTATTGTGAGAAATAAATGAGTTTATTTGCATATTATAAAATGCTTAGAACAAAGTCTGGCACATGACAAATGCTAAATAAATGTTATTTTTTTCTAGAATTATTATATGCAAAATACTATAAAATTATTTAATATTATAAAAAAACTTCATGCCTCTTTAAAAAGCCTCTGGCCCATGCCTTCTTTATACCACATTGTAAGTTTTCAATAGATATCAAGTCAATGAATGTGAAATACAAAGATGGATTGTGGAAAATTAATATTTGAATATAGAATCATTTCAGGGAAATTTTGAAATGTAATTGGACATATGAATGTGTACATATATTTCAAAAGGAAAATGAAAGTACAAAGAATGTACAAACACCCTGTTGTTTTCTGCAGAAAACCAATTGAGAGGATTTTGGCTTCCTGCTCGTAAAAGTGATGGGGTTGAGGGCAACAACAAGTGATCTAACAAGAAACAGCCAGAAGTGATCTGAAATGGCACAAGACTGCAGGGTGCTGATTTGCACGCCCATGCTAACACTGCAACAAATTCAATAAAAAGGAAGATGTGACAGAATTGATAGGATTTGTGGGTAAGAAGAAATTTAGGTTGTAAAATGTGAGAGAAATTCCCATTTCTTACAATGCCATGGAAAAGCAGAAATGTCTCAGAAGCTGAGAAATTTGGCAGAAGCCTAATTTGGGAAGAGGCCAGAGAGGAAGTTCTGTGCGATAACAAAGGATACCTCTGACGCGCATGCTAATTATCTGTGCCCCGCTATTTTTAGGGGAAGTTTCATTTGGAAGGGTCTGTTCCTTTCTAATATATCTGCCAGTCAGAATGGCAGAAAAGAGAGCAATCCAGCCTCTGGGAAGTTCCCATTCATACATATTTTGGTATGTATCTATTCTCTTGTGAGACTGTTCATCCAAGTGTATTTTCAATATCATTTATTCTTTCATGAATTCAATAAGCATTTATTCAACAAGCATTGATTGAGAAAATTTCTATGACAGTTTTATGCTAGATATCCTGTGCATGTGTTTGTAACTAATAATAATTAAAATAATGATTATTTTAATAATGATTATTAAAATATTAGGAATAATGATTATTATTTTTACATTACACTTTATAGAACATTTTAAAGAGTATTCACTGTGAATTATGCTCAGGATTGTTCTGACCACTTGATTCTCACAAACAGAAGACTGCCAGACAAGTAGTAATAAGACTTGTGATTTATAGATGAATAAGCACAGCGCAGAGAGGTGAAGGACTCTCCTGAGCCCATCAGCTTGTAAATGTCACAGCTGGCGAGATGCCATTCTGTCTCCCGCATCAGCATGCTGAATATGCCTCTCAGATGATCCTGTGCTCTCAGAAAGCTTACAGACTGGCACATGGACCATATGAAAAAAATTTATTCACAATTAAAAACAGCTAAAATAAATGCAGGTACTCACAACGTACTGTGAAAGCACACAGGGGAGCTATCGGACCCCGGGAGTGAGAACAGGAAAGAGCTCCCGTCCGCTGAAGCCTGGTGCCCAAAGCGGGCCAGCCGGATTTGGGGACAGGAGGTCAAAATGTCGCAGGCAAGGAAGCAACATGAAGGAAGGAGGGTCTTACTCTCCTCCCCAAGGTGAAGGAGGTAAGATCTGATCCCTTGGAGAAACGCAGTGAACGTCACTGGACTGGGGGAAGAAGCGCTGAGGATGAGCCCGCTGATTTAAGAGAACAGTCAAGAGGCTAGAGCTGCAGTTTCCGTTCTTTACATGCAGGCCTTGCCAAAGAGAGGACGTCTGGAGTCTCCCAAAGCCCTGCTCATGATATAAAGTGCATGCGTATTTGAGTGGGCTGCTACTTTGCCAGAGAGAACCATTTCGGCCAAATTTAATAGGAAACGTCTGCCTCAGCCCTCTGCCTTCTGGCAAATTGTCTTCTCTTATAATCAATCGCAGACAACCTTTTCTTTGAAAAGAATCTGTAAGGTTTTTTGTAGGATGACTTTAGGGCTTTCCTGGAGGCTCAGTCGGTAAAGAGTCTGCCTGCAGTTTGGGAGACCCAGGTTCAATTCCTGGGTCAGGAAGATCCTCTAGAAAAGTAAATGGCAGCCCACTCCAGTATTCTTGCCTGGGGAATTCCTTCGACAGAGCAGCCTGGTGGGCTACAGTTCATGGGGTCACAAAGAGTCAGACACGGCTGAGTGACTGACGTACACAGGATGACTTTAGACCTAAGGAATTAACTTACAATGGCAAAAGGAGGGTGAGATGTTGAGACAGGAAGAACTTATAGGAGGACTGATTAAGGAGTGAAGCTTGGATTCCCTTTGAAGATCTCAGAGAGCGACTGGAAAGTTAAAAGCGATGTGAAGAATGATGTTTACAACAGGGCGAATAAAGAAGAGGCTTTCAAGAAGAGAGTCAATATTCTATAAGGCTACAGAAACATTTAGTGTCGGGAGCCAGTCTAAAACAAAGACTAAATTAAGGCTAAAATAGCAAAATTCAAAATATAGTTGAGAGAATTTGTTTATTCCATCAAGGTAAAAAGCATAAATAAAATGTCAGACAAGAATAAAATATAGGATAGAAAAAAGAATATATAAAGAAGAGAAGGTTAGGATTGTTTTTAAGATATTAAAAATAAAAAATAAGATGATACAGAAAGAGGAATTAGAAATCATAGAAATGCCCTTTAAGAAAAAAGTTAGAAGTCACATAAAACAGTAGTAATGTATGCCACACCAAGGTATTAACTAAGGAGGTAAAAATTATTCTATAGCAAAAATTCAACTCAAAAATTGTAGAGAGTGATTAAGGTAGAATTTGATGTCTCTCTTGGGTTTAATATTTGATGGTTTTCTACTGAGTTTTTTAGCTCTCAAAAAAATCTAAAAGCCTTTGTATTAAAGATATATGAATAAAAAGTAAAAAGGTCAGTAAGGGAAAATACCAATAATAATTATTAGAAAATGAGGAAAAGCATTAAAATCTAGAGACTACTAGCCTACTGAACACTGATCACAAGAATTATGTAGACATGTTGCTGCAAGGGTTGGCAGCGCTGGCAGAAAGCATGGCACACAGGGCAAGTGATACGCCAGCCATCCGACAACAGCTGATGGTGAATTTCAGAAAGGATCTGAAACAGGCCCAAAACAGAGAGGTGAGGAAATTATTGATTAGTTTATTTAAAATATGTCCTCAATGATTAACTATAATTCTTTCTTTAAATCTGGATCCAAAATAGCATTTGCCAGATAAGTGGCTGGAATGAGTGAGGATGTTATATATCAATGTGATCCACACTCTAAGGCTCCATGGGGTGGTGCTGGGGGGAGGGATAAATTAATGTGACAAGAAGAGTGAGGCAAGACTACCCACATATGTTCTCTGTAGGCCTCTCAAAAGATAACAAAAACAAATAACAAGTTGGAGAGAAGACAAAGGAAAATGATTTAAAACAAAGAGATGCTATGCTAGGTTAATAAGCCTAGGTACCTTATGCAGATGATATCCTCTTGACAGTGGCAGGCAAATCAAAGATAAGAATATTTAAAGTATATAGACGGTACTCCAGGAAAGCTGAAGCAGGAGGCACAGTGCTATAAAATGAGACAAAGGGAGATATGATAATATCGGAGGTATCAAAGTGCAGTGCACTGGTGATGCTTGATTTGCTTTGGAAAGGTGGAAGATGCAAAATGACATGAAGGCAATGAAAATAACAGCGTAGATGATAAAAATAAACATAGGGGATTTGAAAAGTATTAGGATGTGGGATACATATAATTAAGCTTTGCCAAGTGCCAAACCGTATTTGCACATTACAGCTCCCACGAACAGCATGCAACTCCTTCATTGATGAGTCATTTTAACATCCTCATAGAACAAGGGTAAAAAAAAACAAAAAAACTTGACAGGAGGCTCTGTATTTCTCAGGAGAAGATGAAATGATCAATGTCAAAGCATTTTATCAGTCAACGTTTTTGTCTTTCAAATACATGAAGGCAGGAGGTGGCACAAGCCGGGGAGAGATGATGAAGCGCAAGCCCAGCAGGGTGGGAAGGCAGCAGCTTGGGCAGGCTCAGAGCTCCTCCGACATCAGGCGCTGCGCTCATCAGCTGTAAGGCCGGACCCGTTCCCCAGGTGGAGTCTCTGTTTTCATCTGTAAGAAGAGTAAGACAGTCATATATCAGGATCCCAAGGTTATAGTGGAAATTTAATGGGGTCATTGCATAAAGTGCTTAATAGATAGGTGCTCAAATACTGTGGTAGATTTTCATGCGTGTGTGTGTGTGTGTGTGTGTGTGTGTGTGTGTGCATGCTCAGTTGTTCAGTCAGATCTGATTCTTTCTGACCCCATGGATTGTAGCCCACCAGGCTCTCTGGTCCATGGAATTCTCCAGGCAAGAATACTGGAGCAGACCGCCGTTTCCTACTCCAGGGGATCTTCCTAGGGATCCTAGGGATCCTACTAGGGATCACAGCTGCATCTCTTGCATCTCCTGGATTGGACTATGGATTCTTTACCTGGGACACCCTTGTGGCAGCACTTTCAGATCCAAGGCTCAGAGAGCAGGAAAAAGGCAGTACTGAAGTGGGGTAGCCCTCCACGTGGCGGTGCTGCCTTTGCAGAGTCAACCAAGCAAGAATATGTAGTTAGCTGAATCCAGAGCTAGGGAGCTGTGGACAGGAAGGCTGACTGTTACACACTATTTTATACAGAGGTCTTGAGCATCCCTGGGTTTTGTTACTCTCAGAAATTCTGGAACCAATCTCCCGTGAATACCAAGGGAGCCTGTAATAAAATAAAATTGAATTGGTCATGGAGAGTTTTAGAAATGTTTCTCTGTAGTGACTAGAAATTATTGTGGTATGGAATGTTCTCCAAAGACGCAGGAAACACGTCCCAAGCATGAGAAATGAGAAAAAGAGGAGACAAAGCAACATGATAGGCATTTGAGGCCACTCAGCTACAGGAGAAAGGAAATGGGATGACATCTTCCATCCCAATGGGATGGCATCCAGTCGGAACTACAGCTTAGGATGGGACATTATTAAAAGTGAATAGCCAACAGAGGTGGGAAATGTTCTCAAGTCGGGGTGCGGGGGGTGGGGTAGTGGTGGCAGAAAGAGTGAAATATTATTCATTCATTTGTGTATTCACGAATTTATAGATTTGATGAATATTTGCTACACTTTTTGTTGCTCAGTCACTAAGCCATGTCAGACTCTTTGCGACCCCACGGACTGCAGCATGCCAGGCCTCCCTGTCCCTCACCATTTCCTGGAGTTCACCCAAGTTCATGTCCGTTGAACTGGTGATGCTCTCCAATCATCTCATGCTCTGCCTCCCCCTGATCCTTTTGCCTTCAATCTTTCCCAGCATCAGGGGAGAAAATACAGAGAAAAGAAATACACAGGAAAAGAGACAGGTGAGTAGCGCACACATTTGCTGGCCGTAAATTACGACATGCTTGATGACGACCGCAGAAGGATGACAACCTATAGCCGGAAAATTAGGGCGCTGCAGCTTTGTCACAGCCACGTGCGAAAATGCCAGGCCTAATTTTCACAAATTTGAGAGGATTTTGAGAGTCCGACTCAACCCAGAAGTTGTGTTTGGGGAATGGGGGAACATGCTTCATGGTTGTTTTGGATCTGCCTTTTGCAGATCCAAATCCAAAATTGATCTGTTTTGCACAACCACAATTCATCACCCTGATAGAAGAGGAGGCACAGAAATGCATGAACTTAGCAAAGATTAGTGCTCTTTCTGAACAACTTTGGAGAGCCTAGCTACTTGTAAATCATATGTAAATAAACTTTAAACTATTCACTTTATAGTATATTTTTAAAGATTTTTAAAGATATAAATCATGAAAACTTATAAAAGGTTATTATTTGAGAGGGTTTTTTTATATTTATCTGGGCATGCATAGTTACCACCAACCCAGTGCCCAGGTCAGAAAAGGTATTCAATACTTAGGGAATTGAGCTTTTCATGATTGTTTGTATTTCAGCGACCCTGTTCCCTTATGCCTTAGTACCACTCTTAAGTGTATTTCACAGATGCTAGAGACATAAGAGCCATGGGTTCAAAATCTGGGTCAGGAAGATCCCCAAGAGAAGGAAATGGCAACCCACTCCAGTATTCTTGCCTGGAAAATCCTTTGGACAGACAGGCCTGGTGGGCTATAGTCCATAGGGTCACAAAGAGTCAGACACAACTGAAGCGACTTAGCACACACA
Source organism: Hydropotes inermis (assembly GCA_020226075.1). Classification (NCBI taxonomy): domain Eukaryota; kingdom Metazoa; phylum Chordata; class Mammalia; order Artiodactyla; family Cervidae; genus Hydropotes; species Hydropotes inermis. The sequence goes on from CM035287.1 coordinate 53,633,361, forward strand.
CAGACCAATGAAGTGAAGTGAAGTCGCTCAGTCGTGTCCGACTCTTTGCAACCCCATGGACTGTAGCCTACAAGGTTCCTCCATCTATGGGATTTTCCTGCAAGAATGCTGGAGTGGGTTGCCATTTCCTTCTCCAGGGGATCTTCCCGACCCAGGGAATGAACCCGGGTCTCCCGCATTGTAAGCAGACGCTTTACCGTCTAAGTCACCTCTAAGATTCTATTAGCCGATTGAACTCTGTCTCCACGATGAGAAAGACATCCCAGGATGCTGGGATCTACAGCATCCCAGGGCGACACCCATGACACAGACTAATAAAGTAATAATAATGAATTAAATACCAGGGTGTTTTTAAAAGATATTTCTGGCTGACAAGGAGAGAATGAAATCATCTTCTTTTCAAATATTTCTTTAATAGAAACATTAAGAAATTTATCCTCAAAATTGAAAAAAAAAAAGTTGACTGGACAAAATAGTAACTTGTCAGGTAGACAGCATAGTTGAGCTGATCAAATTAAATGCTGCTTTAAAGATTTCTTTCCACTGCAGCAAAATTGAGCAAGAAAAAAACAAACATTACTGTATTTAAGAAATATCCACAATGTCAAGATGACATACAGTTTCTGTAGTTATAATGTTGTTATCACTCAGCAAATGGCTGAATAAATTAGAAAGAGAATACAATATTATTTATTTTTAAAAATAACCCAACACAAAAGGTTGCCAAGATACTGAGCTTTTATCATCTCTGAAGAGTGTTCTCCTGGTTACTTTTGTTCTGTCTACTCTATGTGACAATGTTTGTTGCTATAGTTAAATCCAATTTTCATTTTTAGTGCTGTTGCATGCTGCTGAGAGGCACAAAAGGCTAACAACACTGTCTTTAGGCAAAATTTCTCTATCAGGGTGCAACTGAAGTTTATTTTCCATGGTAATTTTTGAAAGTATAAATGGCATCAGGATTGCTTGTGCTATTTTTCCAGACCAAATATATTCCCCCTTATTTGGTAATTGTACTATGGGTAGAATTCTCCTTTGCATCCTCATGGATTTTTATATAATGTGCAATACTTACCACATATTGAAGTGCTGCCTGGTAGGGCTTAATACTTAGAGGATCTTATCTTCCCAGACTCCATCTTTTATCATGGGTTTTTATAACTCTGATATAAAAAGGTTTTAAAACCCTGATATCCTTTTACATATTCAAGGAACTTAAAGCATAAAGAGGAAGGGCACTGACAAATAAATTGCAATGGCTATATCTTGGAAATGGAATTTGCAGGGAAAAAGAAAAAATTTTTGTTATTTATGTATATTTATATTTAGTGTGGTATGGTTATATATATATATACATGTAATTCTGTGATATAAATATATATGTGTATATTTCTATAGATAATTCAGATCAAATGTGCTTTTCTATGCTTCTAAAATTTCCTCTAATAAATTGCATTATTTTGTTCCAGAAAATAATTACAAATAATACATGTCAAAAATGCAGTTTAGAACTAGTATAGTTGGAGTCTAAGCTGCTCTGGAGATAAATTCATCAATGTTGAAAGAGAGAGTACAAGGAATATTTCTCAAAGAAAGTAATATCTCAGCCAAGAGCTGATTTATCTTTACTCAGTGCTTTGCATCCTCCCAACACACTCTCCATTTGCTAATTCCTATCCCCATGCCTTTCTTTCTTCTATCCTGCCCTTAGAAAATACTCACTTTTATTATCATAGGGTCCATCATTTTTCAAGCTTCAGTTCACAAGACATGTGTCCATCATTAATTTGTGAGACAACTGGAAGTAATACTTTTGGGGAAGATTATCCTGAGTATTCACGTCCTTTTAATAAGTCCTGCACTTAATTTTAAAAGAGTCAACTGCAAAAATTTCAGGTTAAAGAAACTCCAGATAAGTATTTGTGTGTCAAAACAGTAATGCAGCTTTCAAAAATGAGTATATCTATGGGCGACTTCTTAGGTCAGCTCCACAGAAATGTATGGCCGAGACCAAGGAAGAGAGTGGTGTCTCTGGGACCTAAGATTTTATGATTACTTTCAAAGTATTATAACTGTCATAGCAGTGTATCTAAACATTCATATAAGAGCGGCTAAAATAATAATTTTAGGGTCTCCCTAATACTCTTAGGAGCTTCCCTTGTGGCTCAGCTGGCAAAGAATCTGCCTGCAATGCAGGAGACCTGGGTTCAATCCCTGAGTTGGGAAGATTCCATGGAGAAGGGAATGGCTACCCACTCCAGTATTCTGTCCTGGAGAATTCCATGACTATATATATGTTGCAAAGAGCTGGACACGACTGAGCGACTTTCACTTTCACTTTCAAAATAATAATAATGATATGAAACTCTGATGAAAATGGGAATATTTAACCTGGAAAAAAAAAGATTGAGATATATGATTGTTTTTTTTTCATGTATTTAAAAAAATTTCCAAGTGAGAAAGGAAATACCAATGTCATTTATGTCTCCAAAACAAAAGTGCTAGGCCCAGTGGGAGGAATTGATAAGTTCTCAGCTCACATGAAGAAGAACTGTCTAATAATTAGAAGTGATGTTAAAGGAAAATTATTCTGACACTTGTTTAAATGATAGGGAAGATTTTATTAAAGACTCTTCCAATAGGGGAGAGAGACTGGACTCAAATCCAAATACAGCAAAGAAAGCTGAGAATGTATAGCCAGTGAGTAGAATGATGGACATCAGTAGATAGAAAATTTCTAAGAAGGGGCAAGATATCAGGAATAAAGGGACTCTAACTAAACTTACTCAACAGAACTTCTACTGAAGAGGGACCAGAGTGATTAAATATTATGAATGGGGATGAGGAATTTGATCAGCCACTGAATCTGATCAGGTATTAAGAGTGACAGATTCTCACTAAACTGATTTAGCAGAATTCTTGGTAAGCCTGGGATTGGTAAAAGCTGGGATTACAGAGACCTAGTTGAGAAGAGGGCTCAAAGGAGCCTAACAAAAACTTAGTCAAGGAGAGAGTCTCTCAATAATAGTAACATTATAGTGGCGATATAATTTTTGTAACTAATAATGAAATGAAGTAACTTTCACAAGATCACTCAGCTGGTGAGCAGGAATTCAAACTCAGAAGCTGCTTTATAAGATGGAGAGTTTCTTCTTAGGGTTAATCTTCAGCTACAGGTCATTTAATCAATGATAGTAGAGTATTCCAGAATTGGATAGAAGGTGAAGTGACTGCTGAAGTCTCTTTTAACTTTAAGTGTCTGTGGTTTTATGATTCTACTCTGAATATTATTTTGGTTTTTAGATAATCTGAGATTCAAGGAAACTTAAAGCAATATAACTTTAGTCCACATCCTTGCCAACACTTATGTCTTGTCTTTTTTATAATAGCCATTCTAACAGGTGTGAGGCAATATCTCTGTGGGCAGTGGGGTTGACTATAATTAATAAAACTGCATTGCATATTGAAAAGTTGCTAAAAGAGTAGATGTTAAAAGTTCTCATTACAAGAACAAAATTATTATGTTTGTTGATGAATGTTAACTAGGCTTATTGTGAGAATCATTTTGTAATATAAACATTTTTGGAATCATGATTTTATACAGCTAAAACTAATATAATTTTATACATCAAGTCTAACTCAACTTAAAAAATCAGTACATGTATAGAAACCTAAAAAATCTGACTTAATACTCTCATTTTATAAATGATAAAAACAAAACTAAGAAACATAAGTCGATTTGTTCATGATGACATAGTAGATTTGTGACAGAGAATAGGGAAACCCACTGACTCATGGGTCTGAGACCATGCTTGTTAATTATTTTGTAATGGTCTAATTCATACTCCAAACATCTTATTGATTAGCTTTCCTTTAACAGTATTTTTAACCCTTGTTAAAAGAAACAAAGTGTGGTGGTTATCTAACACATTCAGTATAAAGGCCTTTCAAGATCCTTAGAAGTCTGGTCTTTAACTGTCCTCAGATGAATTTTATTCAATGTTAAGGAAAAAAATAATCTGATGGAAAGATTTTTCCCACTAAGGCAATAACACCTTAATTGTCCCAGAATATTTGCATTTAAAAGATGGCATGTTAATCCAGCTGAAGCTGAAAGAGGAGTTTCTGTAGGTGAGAATTTGCTAAGTAACAGGAAACATTTTGGGGACAGAAACAGAAGGAAATGGCTCATTTTACTGTATACTCCCAGGTTATAGATCCAGAAATTTAAGAACCCCATGCATCACATCTCCTCTTCACAACTGGTTCTAAATAGGCTGAGATAATTTCAGATTTTCTAAGCTTTTCTCAAATTCAGCTCTATCTAGATTATTTTATTCTCCCAGGAGTTATGCTATGCATGCATGGACTATTTAGAGTTCCAATCAACTCTTTCAATAGGGTGATGCTAGAGTTTCATATCCAGTCTCCTGGGAAGTAAGCTAGAGTCTGGAGAACCAGACTGTAGCCATAGCAGACTTCTGCAAAGACTTGTTTGCTTATAGATGTTCACTTTTATATATTGTTAATTATGAAACCTAAACATCCAGGCTTAATTAAACAACCCAAAAGACTGCTTTTCCAATGTAAGTTGTGATAGTTTTTGTAACTAAATTATTTAGTAAGTCTTAGGGAAAAGAAAAATAATAAAAATGACAATGAATTTCATTTTGGGGGTATTTTTACCTAATAATGGAGAAGGAAATGGCAACCCACTCCAGTACTCTTGCCTAGAGAGTCTTGTGGACAGAGGAGCCTGGAGGGCTGCTGTCCATGGGGTCACACAGAGTCAGACATGACTGAAGCGACTTAGCATGCATGCATGAATTGGAGAAGGAAATGGCAACCCCCTCCAAGATTCTTGCCTGGAGAATCCCAGGGACAGATGAGCCTGGTGGGCTGCCGTCTACGGGGTCGCACAGAGTCGGATACGACTGAAGCAATTTAGCAGCAGCAGCAGTTACCTAATAAAGAATTTATCTTGTTTTGACCAAAATCCAAACATTTCATGGTAATTTTGCAGTGCTGGACTGAAGTAAACAAAAAAATAATTTGCAAAATGCCTACTCAAAGAATGGGAGCTAAAATGTTATTTTTAATTATAGCCTAATTTATTCCTAATAACTTAAGCAAGAACAATACTGAAGAAAAGCTTTTACAACATTGTGACAAAAGACTAGAAGTTGGGCTTTGTTAAAATATGTGAATCATAGGAACATGGGATAAATTATGCTGTTCCAGCCCCAGTGATCTTCAATATCAAAGCTAAAATAATACTTTATATCTTGGGTGGGATGATGAAAGGGCTACACAGGAGTTTCTTTACTGCCTCAGGGAAATGGTTCTCAAAAGTAATACAGAAAGAAGCCTGAAGCATCCCTTGTGAACAAACTATCAATATTTCTGTGTTTAAGACAATAAGTGGACTTTAGACAGGAGTGAGGAAGTCAGGAAGCCAGTCCAGATTGGAGGCATATCTCTTGGAGAGTTAGATTTCTCTGACTCCTATATTATACTGTCTTCAGGAATAAAGAGAAGCTTAGAGGACTTATCAAATGAAAGAGGGAAGGTTCAAGGCTCAGGAAATACCTTTGGAAAGTAATCAATAATGTGATAATATGTAAGTCTAAGGGCTTCCCAGATGGTGCTAGTGATAAGGAGACAAAAGAGATGCATGTTTGATCCCTGAATTGGTAAGGTCCCCTGGAGGAGGGCATGGCAACCCACCCCAGTCTTCTTGCCTGGAGAATCCCATGGAGAGAGGAGCCCAGTGGGCCACAGTCCATGGGGTCACGAAGAGTCAGACACGACTGAAGTGACTTAGCCTGCAAACACATTAGTCTAATGTATGTGAGTATCTAACTTCTTGATTCTGTGACTGCCTGCATCCTTCTGACCTCTTAACTGTGGCTTCTTTCTCAAACTTCCTTCATTTTCACTGTCTATTTTGTCTCAAAAGACTCATTCATTTTCTTGGCTTTAGCAATAACCCCTGTGTAGATGACTTACAAATTTCTATCATGGGACCTGATCGCTGATCCAGGCAGGAGAGCTCTAACTTTTCATTGAATGGCTCATGTAAGTACAAAAAGCTAACATAACTACTCCAAACATAAAGTTTTCACGCAAAGTTAGCTGTCCCTTCTAATGTACCTGTCTCTGTCCACGATGTTTCCATTGCCCCTGATCCTTAGATTTGGAACTACAAAGTCATCTTTGACGTATTCCTCTCCTTTATCTTTGCATAATGTTGACGATCAAGATCTCCTTATTTTTCAGTTCTGTCCAACACTTTGTGACTCCATGGCCCGCAGCACACCATGCCTCCCTGTCCATCACCAACTCCCGGGGCTTCCTCAAGAAGGAAGCCATAGAATCGATGATGCCATCCAACCATCTCATGTTCTGTTGTCCTGTTCTCCTCCTTTCCTCAATCTTTTCCTAGTATCAGGGTCTTTTTCAACTAGTCAGTTCTTTGCATCAGGTTGCCACAGTATTGCAGTTTCAGCTTCAGCATTAGTCCTTCCAATGAATATTCAGGACTGATTTCCTTTAGGATGGACTGGTTTGATCTCCTTGCAGTCCAAGGGACTCTCAAGAGTCTTCAACACCACAATTCAAGAGCATCAGTTCATCGGCACTCAGCTTTCCTTATGGTCCAACTCTCACATCCACATATGACCATAGAAAAACCATAGCTTTGACTAGACAGACCTTTGTCGGGAAAATAATATCTCTGCTTTTTAATATGCTGTCTAGCTTGGTAACAGCTTTTCTTCCAAGGAGCAAGCATCTTTTAATTTCATGGCTGCAGTCACCATCTGCAGTGATTTGAGAGCCCAAGAAAATAAAGTCTCTCACTGTTTCCACTGTCTCCCCATCTATTTGCCATGAAGTGATGGGACCAGATGCCATGATCTTAGTTTCCTGAATGTTGAGCATTAAGCCAATTTTTTCACTCTCCTCTTTCACTTTCATCAAGAGGCTCTTTAGGTCCTCTTCACTTTCTGCCGTAAGGGTGGTGTCACCTGCATATCTGAGGTTATTGATAGTTCTCCCAGCAATCCTCATTCCAGGCTGTGTGTCATCCAGTCCAGCATTACTTGTAAATAATTATTTTGTTCTTCACCTTCTTCTTATCTGCATTGTTATGGGCCACATTTCACCTACAGTCAAATTACTATTAGAGCACATTTTTTTAGCTTTTCCAGGATTTATGTTCCTTCCTCACTCAATTAATTTTCCTAGTCTATGACAGCCAGATTAGTCATCATCACATGAATTTTCATCTTGTGACTTCGTACCTGAAATCCCAAATATTCACTAATGTTATTATATCAAGTCTAAAAGTCTATGATTAGTTTGTTTGCAGGCTTCCTATCACCAAAGAAAACTATATACAAATGTCCATAGTTCAGTTCTTTGCAACACTTACATTCTGTTCAGGCCTGACTCTTCATTGCTACTCAGAAACATCTTGTATCTTTTCTTTACTCACATCTGCTATTGTTATTTAGGCATGTGTCTCTCCTTCCACCAATGAGAATTCTATATCTGTATCAGCCACCTTGCCTAAGGCATGCTGTAGTAAGAAACAAATTCTAGTCCCTTATAGTTGAAAAAAAAAGTTTCATTTCTCAATCAAAATGTGTCAATCTCAATATCTCTGGGATTCTCTCAATGTGATCTCTATTCTGGAAGTCAGGTTGATAAAGCAGTTGCCCCTGGGACTTTGTAGAAGGCAAAAATATCAACATGAGGCTATTGGAGCTTTTGCTCAGAATTATAACATTTCACTAGACAAAGTAAGTCACTTGGTGAAGCTTGATATCAGTCAGATGGGAGTGAATCTTTTCCTCATATGGAGAGGCACAGAAAATCCCATGGCTAAGCCTGATGTCAACAGACCCAGGATGTATAACACTTCCATAACGAGGAACAGCTAATATTTTGAAAATTTATGAAGTCTACTACAGTCCACTCTCTTTGTCACGAATATTCACTTTCCTCCCTTCTGCCTACAAAATACACTCATTCCCTCTCCAAGGGGAACAACTCAGCACGTGATACACGAGACCAAATACTGATCTTACAATATTCTATATCTATATCAGGTCAAAACATAACTCGTCTTGAGTTATATATTTGTGAACTAAAAAGACAAACCATGTGCCCGCACAAACTCAGCAGACAATGCTAGAATAGGGGTGTGACAACACCAATTATTCACATTTGGAAGGAACAAGGATAGTGGCACATGGCAGTGATGGGGTGACAGTCCTGCTCTAAAGCTATTCCAGGGATTTCTGAGGATGCTGCCTGGGACAGGAAGTGTGTTCTTAATCAGAGCCTAGGTTGACTCCTCCAAAGCGGTGTCCCATCTTCTCCAAAACACACTGATCTTCCTCTTCTATGAAATAATTATTTCAAATTACCATTTTAAGAAATCATGGAGTTCTAATACATCTTATATATTTGTTTTAAACATTCTGATATTATTTTATGTATTTAATTTAATCCCTCCAAACAATTTGTAAATTCCCTGATTTCGGGAGATTGTATCTTATCAGTATTTCCAAAAAAATGCATTATTTGCATGTGATACCAATTGGGAAAAATTATTAAAATACCATAAGTTTTAGATACTTATAATACCATAAGTAATAAGAACCATCTGGCTCAAGCTAACCCTTCACAAGGATAAGCTGGTCCACAAAAGAGATTCAATAATAATTTTATGAGACATATATTTAACAAAGAGCCTGAAGTTTCACCCAATAGGTTGACATTCACAGTTACTTAAGTGCAGCCATGGCCATCTGGATATTTACTTGATTTCATGCATCTTTTTAGGTTTAGGTTTTGTTTGTATACTTATTATGGAGACATTATTGGCCCAGGGAAGTTTGTGGAGACTTCAGTAAAACCCCAACAGACATTTATTCTAGTACTTTGCCCTTCATCCTGTGATGTGACTTTGACCCTGTGATAACTTTATCTAGGCCTCTTATTGTCAGTCAGAAAAAAGTATACTCTGTTCTTCATTGTTCCAAGGGTGTCATGAGAATACCTGAGGTGACATGGCCAACTGTTTTGAGTTTGTAGTAAAGAAAACTTTATTCCAGTTGTTCAAGTCATGCGTGGATAAAGCCACGAAGTAAGCAAGCATGTCTTGAAGTTCTTTTGTTTCTCTATTGCTGTTGCACAGTTGCTAAGTTGCATCTGACTCTTCATGGCCCGGTGGACTGCAGCGCACCAGGCTTCCCTGTCCTTCCCCATCTCCCAGAGTTTGCTCAAACTTATGTCCACTGAGTCAGTGATGCATCTAACCATCTCATCCTCTGTCACCCTCTTCTCCACTTGCTCTCAATCTTTCCCAGCATCAGGATACTTTCCAATGAGTCAGCTCTTTGGTACTGGAGTTTCAACTTCATCATCAGCCCTTCCAATGAATATTCAGGATTAATTTCCTTTTAGATTGACTGGTTTGATCACCTTGCAGTCCAAGGGACTCTCAAGAGTCTTCTCTAGCACCACAATTCAAAAGCATCAATTCTTCTGCGCTCAGCCTTCTTGATGGTCCAACTCTCACATCACACATGAACTACTGGAAAAACCGTAGGTCTGGCTATACAGACTGATGCCTCTGCTTTATAATACACTCTGTGGGTCTGTCACAGCTTTCCTTCCAAGGAGCAAGTGTCTTCTAATTTCATGGCTGCAGTCATCACCCACAGTGGTTCTGGAGCCCAAGAAAATAAAGACTGCCACTGCCTTTGCTTTCCCCCATCTATTTGCCATGAAGTGGTGGGACCAGATGCCATGATCTTTGCTTTTTGAATGCTGAATTTTAAGCCAGTTTTTTCACTCTTCTCTTTCACCCTCTTCAAGAAGCAGTTTTCTTCCTCTTCACTTTCTGCCGTTAGAGTGGTTTATCATCTGCATATCTGAGGCTGTTGATATCTCTCCCAGCCATCATGATTCCAGCCTGTGCCTCCAGCCCAGCGCTTCTCATGACGTGCTCTGCATATGAGCTAATAAGCAGGGTGACGGTATGCAGCCTTGACGGACTCCTTTTCCTGTTTGGAGCCAGTCAGTTGTTCCATGTCCGGTTCTAACTTCTGCTTCTTGACTTGCATGCAGAATCCTCATGAGACAGGTAAGGTGGTCTGCTATTCCCATCTCTTTAAGAATTTTCCACAGTTTGCTGTGGCCTTTTTGTCTCTCTGTGCACTTATATAAGGTTAGAAAAGAGATTTATTTTGTCTCCCTATGCCCTTACATTAAATTAAAAGTAATTACTGCGGTTTTTATTGGTAGGGGAGATGTTTTTGGACAAGGGATCATTTCATGACTTCCTCAAGAATATACTACCAACAACACTTAACATTTAGATAGCAAAGAAAAATGTCTCCTCACACAGCCCTATGAGATAGACGTCAAGAATCATTAACAGTCAAAGACCTGATGTTAACAGTTGGCGCCATACCAGTCAGTAGAATTGAGAGTGAACTGCCCTGAAAGGCAGGTGGATTGTGAATCTAAATTTTCTCCTTCTTCTTCTTTGTTCCAATTTGGCATCTTCATAAGGCTCATGTCTCCTAGTTTTGTTATATTTTAATGGTATTCCTCAGCTTTTGTCTGATTTATATATCTATATATGCTAAGTCACTTCAGTCATGTTCAACTTCCTGTGACTGTGGACTGTAGCCTGCCAGGCTCCTCTGTCCATGAGATTCTCCAGGCAAGAACACTAGAATGGATTTCTGTGCCCTCTTCAGGGGATCTTCCCTGTCCAGGAAAGACTGGACTCATGTCTTTTATGTCTCCTGCTTGGCTAGTGGTCTTAACCACTAGCATCACCTGGAAAACCCTTATATATATGTATGTGTGTGTATGTATTTACAGATATGTGTCATATTACATATGTAATATTATATATTACTACATATATACTAATATTACTATATATACTACATATTATATTACATACTAATATTACATATATTACTATATATATACTAATATTATATATTACTACATGTATGCATAAATGATGCCTCCTGCTATGTTCTGGCTATTTTAAGAGATAGTCTGGGGACATTCTAGTTTACCATTCTGTGTGGGCAAAGCATATGAAAAGTGAAAAATTTATCAAGCTGGTCTGTAACTGAAGAGTTTTGGTGTGTGCATATTACACATTGGAAAAACACATATGGACTTTAAATATTATGAGATGCCAAGCAGTCTGGAAAGATTGCAGGCTGAAAGTTAATTGCTAGTGCTTTAGCATCTGAAATGCTAATAAAAAAATAACACTTCCCAAGGGTTCAACATTAAAAGTCAGCCTTTTGGCTAAGAACCCTAGCTGTTTCTTATAAAAGTGATACTAATAATAGCTAACATTTGTTGAAGGTTTCCGACGTGTCAAGCTCAATTCTCAGCACACTGCACGCATTAACCCATTTACTCTTTATAAAAGCACTGTGAGGAGTGTGTTGTGATTATTCTTTTGAGATGAGAGACTGAGGCACAGAAAGATGAGGTGATCTGCTCAGGGTTACTCAGCCAGTATCCGACCCATGCAGTTTGGTGTTATAGCCTGTGCATAGACCACTATGCATTATGACTTTCCAAGGGATAAGAGTGACTTTAAAAACAGCAGCAGAATAACTGCTGGGAGCCTGAATACAGTATTGTAATGGTGGCTCGAAGCTCGTTGTTATCATAATGAAAATCTCATTCTCCATGTCAGAACTGAGTCTGTGGCCAGTCTGTTTGCAGGCAGCTCCAGGATTCATGGGATATGTGAGATTTCCCAGAGGTCTGTAAGCCAGACTGTCTTCTTTGTGTTATCACTGGAAACCAGTGTATAATCAGGAGTCCCAAACTGATTTGGAAAAGTAGCTTATTATTAAATGAATTAACATTTCATTTGCCGAGACATCATCATCTGAAATGTGTAACACTAAAAAGTCGGTGAGATTTTTTGTTGCATACTTAGATGGTGAAAACTCTGCAAGGCAGATTACCAGTGCAAATTAAGTTTTAATGTGAATATTCAGTACTTAGAACAGTCACATGTGCATAGAAATTAAGGATCCTGATGTTAGCTACAGGCTGGTGAAAATCTTATTCCTGTCCCTCTCATATTATCACTGTCACCTAGCCCCTTAGCAAATGTTTGTCCTAGACGTCTCACTTCTGCATTCGAGACTCATCTAGCCAACCTCTCACTGCGCTCTGCTCACTCAGTTTATGCCTGTTGTTGTCTGGTAACCTGACATCCATCTTCTTTGTGTCTCTGAAATATACACCTGCTCTCATTATGTAATATCTACAACACACCTCTTGTCTTGTTATCTATTAGGATAAACTTTGCAGCCAGATTTTGCTTCTCCAGCTTCTTCCCTTAAACAATTCATTGAAAATGCACTTCTCAGTCAGTTTCGTATCAAAATACACAGGGGAGAATATAATCTTTGTATATTCTGGGATTATATGATAAGGCTGCTTGTGTCACAGGCTGTAAACCAGGAATTCAAGTTGCCCCAGGCCATGTCAACTGACTCTAGGGCTGAGAGATTCCATATAACATTTCACCTATAATCTATTCTTCCACTTCTTAGGAAACCCCGATGTAGGGGAAAGAGTATTTTGTTTGTGACCAGATAAGCCAGAGTCTACATTTTGACTTTGCTATTCCATAGCTCTATGATCTTGATAAAATAACAATACCCTATCTTCTCCCTTCTAAGATATCAGATATGGGTAGTAATATTGAAAGAGGAAAGGGTTCTTCTGAACATTCTCCCATTAGACCTAGTCTACTTGCTCCTTTTCCAGGAGAGAAGTTGGTAGTTTGATTGGTGAGAGTTTTAAGATGCTCACTGGATTATTAATAGTAGCTTAATGGAAAAGAGGAGAAGGAGTGATAAATTAGGAGTTTGCAATGAACAGATACACATTAATTATACATAAAATAAAAAAGCAAGGATATACTGTATAGCAAAGGGAAACATATTTTATATCTTGTAATAGCCTATAATGGAAAAGAATCTAAATATATTTATATATGCATAATTGAATCACTTAGTCGCACCCCTGAAACTAATACAATAAGGTAAATCAACCATTCTTCAATCAAAAGATTTTTTAAATAGTAGCTCAAGCCAAAAGGAATGAGCCCATCCTCTGCTTCTTGCCTCCCAGTCTGTCTCTACCACGAAGGCAGGTTAGAACCTTGAAAGCTGTTCTTGAAGGAGGAGAGGTCAACTCAGAGGCCCCTTCCCCTTAAAAGCTCGCCTGAAAAATGTACTGGAGCAACCTCAGGTCGCCTCCTAGGAGAGCACCTCTACACGTCTTCTATGCGGCAGTGGGTTTGTGCTCAGCAGCTTAGTTCTGTCTAACTCTTTATCATCCTTTGGACTGTAGCACCCCAGGCTCCTCTGTCCATGGGATTTTTCAAGCAAGAATACTAAAGTGGGTTGCCATGTCTTCTCCAGGGGATCTTCCTGACCTAGGGACCAAACCTGCATCTCCTGTGTCTCCTGCATTGTGGGAAGCTTCTTTACACACTGAGGCATTGGGGAAACCCTTATGTTACAGACATGATCTAAATTGTGGTGGATTAAAAAATGAGTGAAATTCAGCTCTGTTTTCAATGAGCTTAGGGTACAGCAAATGAGAACAATCACTGAAAGAAAAATTTAAGTGCTATTGTCTAATGTGGGCAGGAAATCAGACTGGGAATGTTAGAAAAGGCCATCTAGGACAAACGGCTACACCATCATTAAGATGGTCTAGCCTATTGCTCGGAGAAGGCAACGGAACCCCACTCCAGTACTCTCGCCTGGAAAATCTCATGGATGGAGGAACTTGGTGGGCTGCAGTCCATGGGGTCACTAAGAGTCGGACACGACTGAGCGACTTCACTTTCATTTTTCAGTTTCATGCGTTGGAGGAGGAAACGGCAGCCCACTCCAATGTTCTTGCCTGGAGAATCCCAGGGACGGAGGAGCCTGGTGGGCTGCCGTCTGTGGGGTTGCACAGAGTCGGACATGACTGAACCAACTTAGCAGCAGCAGCAGCAGCAGCCTATTGCTTAGTAGTCGCTCAGTCATATCTGACTCTCTGTAACCCCATGAACTGCAGCCTGCCAGGCTCCTCTGTCCATGGGATTATCCAAGCAAGAACACTGGAGTGGGTTTCCACGTCCTTCTCCAGGGGATCTCCCCAACCCAGGAATCAAACCCATATCTCCTGCGTCTCCTACCTTGAAAGGCAGATTCTTTACTATTTGAGCCACCTGGGAAGCCCAAGACGGTCTAGCCTGTGCTTTTAGTCTCTCCCTCCCCCACCACTGGTATCTGAAGCATATTTCAGGGTAAGAGATGTTTCTGCTATTCCCTCCAAAAGTCTGAAGTGACTAGAATCCTCTGGGGTTTAAGGTAACCACTGATGCTCTCTTGGTACAATGCACTATTTGGCCAAGAATTTTAAGTTTGCCTTTGTTCTCAGCTAACCCTTGGGCTTTACAGCTGGCACTAGGAGACATGTCAATGCAGGAGACATGAGACTCAAGCTCGATCCCTGGGTCGGGAAGGTCCCCTGGAGGAGGGCATGGCAACCCACTCCCGTATTCTTGCTTGTAGAATTCCCATGGACAGAGGAGCCTGACGGGCTGCAGTCCGTGAGGTCGCAAAGAGTCGGGGGCAACTGCATGGCTAAGGAGACACAGTTCAGAGTGTGCACATTGCTCTCCGATTCCTAAAGTCTCAATGACTGGCAAACAAGTAAAATTTTAGAATTTGAAGCACTTTCAATTTTAAAATGCCAATTATCTCAAATCAAGAAGCTTTGCTTTTTTAATGTAATTACTGAAACTAAAATGCATTCCTGTTATAAAGATATGAATTCTTCCTGAGATGTTGAAATTTGAGGAGGTATCATGTTCCAGGGAAATGTGGAAGGTGCGCATGGGAGAAAATTTTGCTCATATTGAAGTATGCTCTCTCAGATTCAACATGTACAAAGTATCACAAGTACTTTGTAGGAAGTACAAAGTACCCTAGGAAGGCCAACCTTGCAGAGCTGGACAAGTGAAGACCTGAGGGGGAAAAATATCAATAACAGTGATTTTATGGGAGGCAAGGCAGGGGTGTTTTAAGAAGATAGTGTTCAATAGAAAGAAAAAAATGGGGAGGGACACAATGGATATAAATAGACTATTTACAAGAGAAAAAATGCAAATGCTACTAAGCATATGAAAAAAAATTATCTTCAATAATAATGAAATATATCAGTAAAAATAATTATCAGGAATTTCTTTCATCACTTTAACATTTTTTAAATTATGATATTATTCAGAGCTCTGAAATAGGTATTCCTACTCATTGTTGATGAAAAAACAGAGAAACACAGCTGCTTGGGAAAGTAGGCTGGGTAAAATATGTCCAGCCTTAAAATGTATTTAACTTTAAATCTATTTACTTTTACATATTTGTAAGGGTAATTTTTGCATGAACATATTTATTTTTGTGACTTTTTAAATAACACTTGGGAAAAAGCTATGATATTAAAGTAAAAAATCAATCATTGGAACTTTTTTGGTGGTCCAGTGGTTAAGATTTCATACTTCCACTGCAGGGGACACAGGTTCAACCCTTTCTCAGGGAACTAAGATCCCACATGCCATGGAGCATGACCAAAAATAAATAAATAAATAAATAAAATGTATATATAAATTTCTATAATTTGCTTTATATAAAACTGTTTATTCTATCATACATTGCATAAAACATTTCATGAATATAAGAAAGAAATGAACACAGCTTCACCAATAATGAGCAAAATGAAGAATATTTAAAATGTTGGAAACTAATTATATAGAAAAGGGACTCGTTAGCTTCGTGTGCCAGCTGATGGCTTACTGGTGTTATACAATTTATTTATTTTAAAAGACAGGCTGATTTGTTTGCAGTGGTAATTACTGATTGACCTTTGGCTGCAGGGGCCTCTGTCTGGGAGGGGTTGGGCCCTTCTTCAGTGGCGGCGAGCCGGGGCTGCTCCCCAGGTGCGGTTGGCGGGCTCCGGTTGCCGGTTGCCGGGGCTCGTCTTGCTGCGGGGCCCGGGCTGCGGGGCCCGGCTTCAGCAACGGTGGCGCGGCGGCTGGTGCCGGCAGTTCCCACGCTCTGGAGCTCACGCTCAGTAACTGCGGTTCATGGACTTCAGCTGTTCTGTGGCATCTGGGATCCTCCTGGGACGGAACCAGGGGTGGAGCCTGCATCTCCAGCACTGGACGTAACCAGAGGTGGAGCCCGCATCTCCAGCCCTGGCAGCCGGACTTTTTAGCACTGAACCACTTGGGAACCTCCTATACGTTTTTAAAATAAGGTTTTAATTCTATGAATTTGACCAAGAATTGTACCTGGTTTCTTTCATTCTGGAAATACCTTTTAAGCATCTGTCCCAGCATCAGAGCACATCAATGTGCACAAGAAAATTCTAACCTTTAATCCAATTCTTGTGAGTGAGACATAATTGATACTCAAAGGTATGCACGCTTTCATTAATGTTGGTTTGTCGCGCATATCGAGTCTGCTGCCCAAACCAGGGCTATGAACCAGGCAGCGAGCCTCACAGATCGCATCAGTGCCATGAAGTCGCTGCTTTTGCCCATTTTGTTTCAGTCTGTGACGCTGTCACTCACAAGCCTTGGGTCCCAGGGTGTCCTGAGCTCCTGAGACCAGCAGATCATCTTCCCGTGGCTGGTCAAGGCCAAGTGGCTGCATCTCTACTGGTGTGGATGTAGCTCGGCAGACTGGAGTCTGGCAAGATCTCAGTGTTTGAGAGTGCTTTCTTGATTCATGCTGTCTGAAAACACCCAGTCCAGTTGGACTTGGACTGAAGGAAAAGGGCTCAGAAGGGTCAGGTGCAAAGGTAGAAGAGATTGTGACAAACTTTTTGACTGGAGTTGAAATTTCAGTCCCCATGGATTCACATTAAATACCAGTTTGTTTTGTCATTGTTTTTTGTAATCAGTTCCATTTGTGAAAAAAAATACTGTCTTTCTTCTGACACACAGAAATCATGTTAAAAATAAGCACATTTCACATTGCTTGGCGAAATATATATATAATGTCATTTTGTAATACACTCTGAGGAAAACCAAAGGACTATGTAGCAGAACAGATGTGATACTGAGGAAGATGGCTATTATTTTAGACTGGATAAGACTATAAGTAAGAGCGGAGCAAAAGCATAGACTCATATATCAAAAGAACAGAGGGATTCAAAAAATAGATACTCACATACGTGGTCAATTAATAAAGATTCCAAGGCAACTAAATGGAGAAAAGATGGTATTTTCAACAAATGGTGCTGGAATAATTGGGCATTCAAAATAAACAACTCACTTACACTCATACTGTGTACCTCATACAAAAATTAACATAAGCTGGAAAATAGACAAAAAAGTAAAACATAAAATCTAAAGTTTCTTTAGAAATGAGAGAATTGTTTTCGATCTTGCGTTAACCAAAGATTTCCCAAATAGCACACCACAGCTTGAATCATAAAGAAAAGAAAACAAGGATAAATTAGATTCATCAAACCTAACTTTCCTGCCCTTTAAAAGATGCTATTAAGAAAATAAAAAACAAACCACAGACTTGAAGAAAATATTTGCAAAACACGTCTTATAAAGGATTGGTGTCCAAAATACATGAAGAATCTATTAATTCAACAATAAGAAAACAAGGTCACAATTGAAAATAGGCAAAAAAGTTTGGACAGATGTATTGCAAAAGAAAATATATAGATGATAAAAGAGCACATGCAAAGATGCTCAACATTACTACCAATTGGGAAAACAAGGTAAGACCATAATAAGTTACTGCCAGACGTCTATGAAAGCAAAAGTGTCAGTAGCTGTCATGTCTGACTCTTTGCAACCCCATGGAATGTAGCCTCTGTTCGTGGAATTCTCCAGGCAAGAATGCTGGAGTGGGTTGCCATTCCCTTCTCCAGGGGATCTTCCTGACACGGGGATTGAATCCAGGTCTCCACCACTGCAGGCAGATTCTTTACCATCTGAGCCACCGGGGAAGCCCAGTACACATCTTTAAGAATGGATTAAAAAAAAATTAATGGCAGTATCAGATGCTGTGAAGGTAAAGAAAAACTGTGATTTTCATGCATTGCTGGTGGGAATGAAACACAGAATACTCACTTTGGAAAACAAATCAGTAGCTTCTTGTATAAGTAAGTATACACTTACCATCCAACCCAATAATCCTGCTCCTAATTATTTGTCTGGGATCATGAAAACAATGTGCACTCAATGATCTGTATGGAAAGTTATAGTGGTTGTAATCATAATCACCCAAAACACAAATGCACTACAGTTGGTGAATGGTTGAGCTGTGGAAACACTGAATGGCAGGGAGAACATGTGCATGCTCAGTCGCTTCAGTCTGTCTGACTCTGCAACCCTGAGGACGCCAGGCTCCCCATCCATGGGATTCTCCAGAAGAGTACTGGAGCGGGTGGCCATGCCCTCCTCCAGGGGATCTTCCCCGCCGGAGGACCGAACCCTCATCTCCTGCGTCTCTTGCCTTGTAGGCAGGTACTTCACAGCTGAGTCACCAGGGAAGACCATACAGTGGAGTACCACTTAGCAAAAAAAAAAAAAAATCAATAAAAAGCAGCAAACTACTGATCCATGCGATATAGATAAATCTTAAATGCATTATAGAAACAGAAAAGGCCAGACTCAAAAAGTTACATACTATATAATTTCATTTCTGTGACATTCTAGAAAAGATATAGCTAAGTAGTTGTCAGTCTCTGACTTTAGGCAAAAGAAAGTGATTATAAAAGGGCACAAAGAAACTCTGTGGGTGATGGATGTGTTGTATATCTTGACTATGCTGGTGGGAAAATTTATGCAACTGTGTACCTAAAAAGCATTTATTTTCCTGTATGTAAATGATATGTCCATAATCCTGATTTAAAACAAACAAAACAAAGAAATATTTTGGAAAAGAGCAAGGAAAACCTTGTGAGTGTCAAGTGAAAGTGTGGTATATTCCTTGACAACTTCAGAAAACAGGTTTTATTAGTTGAAAGTATTGAATAGTAATATTGGAGCTTCATGTTGCTAATGTCTATAGAGCTCTGATAATCTTTTTTTTTTTTTTTTAGTTCTGATAATCTTAAAAGTCAAGTTTCACTTACCAAAATCTAAGTTCAGTCATTTATTTGTCCTATCTTTGTTCCAATTTCTAGTGTCATTTCAAGTCTTGCCTTTCTCAAGACATTATTTATATCTGGTTTAATTATTAATAGCATCCCATTTTCTTCTCCAAAGTGTCTCTATTTGAGCAATAAACCACATGGTCACCCTGTTTAAATATGTAGCCTGTTAGGTAATCAGCTGATAAGTAGAAAAACAACTTTCTCTGTGTGGAGTTGCTGGGAAGAGGTGAGGTTCACACTGAGTGCTTTTGAAAGAGAACGCTCTGTCAGACTAAGGTTTAATATTATTGTTATGAAAAAGGAAATATGCAGGGTTATGTACTCAGCATCTTCTATATGCTACCATATATCAATTAAAAGTTTGCTGACATGCTACAAATCTTGGTCAGCACATTTTTAAAATTTTATTCTAGCATTTTGGTTACTTTTTAAAGTAGGGAAATTAAGCCATTAGAGAAAATGAAGTCTGAAGTCATATTTTGTGCTGGCACCTCCCTATTCTGATCCCACAGAGCATCAACAGAGAGCCAAAAAAAAAAGAAGAAGAAAAGCTGAGGTCAATGGCTAGCTCTTTTCCAGGGTTTAATGAGATCAAGTTACAGATTCTTCCCTGTTCTTAGGTCATTCTTCCAAGGATAGAAAGAAAATACGAAAATAGTGCGGTATTTAAACTATCTGTTAAAAATTCCATTGAGAGAGAAGCATGACCCCATTTTATATTTTACTCTATGTCTTAAGAAAATAAAATGAGCTTTTTTGGAACCATGACTGAATTCAAATGAAGCTGTTCTGAGATTCCCAGTGAAAATGACAGAAGTCTTGGTTCCTCCCTATCACTAAAGCTGGTCCTAAAGAAAACTGCAGTGGATTAGACATTACTCTTCTGGTGACTGGAAACAAGATAAGGCAAATTAAACTGCTGAAGAAATTAAGGATCAAACTACATTTTTAATGACTATTATAAGAAGTTTCTGTGTAAATATCATTAATCATTCATTTTCTCTTTTTTGAGTTTTATTAAACCATACGTGAAAATTAACTTATTTCCTTTTCTAGGATATAGCACATCATATTAGCATGAAAAATTTGTTCTCTGAATTCCTGTGAAATCTGAATTTTTCTATCTGTGGGTATAAAATAGCTAGAACTCAAACTGCAGTTTAAAGAATTAAACAACCATTAGTAGAACAGTTAACACTCAGAAAGACTTGGCATAATTCCAAAGCTGTGTTCAAGTTGAAAGCTCCATTTGGAATATTTTACTCACTGTTCAGTTATTCTCATCAATGAAGTAAGAAAGGAAATATAATTTATCCCAAGAAATAGGTGAGTCATTTTTTAGCAGGGCAGATAAGTAGTAAAGTGTTCCAGAAAATGTATGAGGAAGCTGGATCTTGGAAGAAAAATATAGTAGAAGAGAGATTGCTAAAATATGTGCTACTTCTATTAGGAAGCAGACCTTTTTCACCACTCAGACTCTGATATCTACTTGTGATCTAGTCTTGCAGGAAAAAAATTGGATTCTCTCTTCTCCAAGAAGTGCTTCCCTGATAGCTCAATTGGTAAGAATCTGCCTTCAATGAAGGAGACCCTGGTTTTATTCCTTGGTCAGGAAGATCCACTGAAGAAGGGATAGGCTACCCACTCTATAGGAAAATGCAAGAAATAAACCAGAAATTTTTCTGCCATGATAGTTAAGGAATGTGACAGCACTGAAAAGAAAATCAACATTCTTTCAATAAAGAAACATTGGCTTTAAGTAAACAATACTAAATATTTCATTTTCCCATAAATTTCTTCCTAAAATGATACCATACCCATTGAATTACATAAAACATCCTTTTGGACTTTAAATAAAAATACAATATCAACATGTTGGTTAGATTCACATATAGTACCTTTGAATAATTTGAATTTGCATATTATATAATGGTTAGTTTTCTGTGATTGTGGTTTTCATTCTAGAACTAACAACCAACAAAGATGTCCTCTTCATTACAGGGGACTGGATTGCAAAATTAGGAAGTCAAGAAATACCTGGAGTAACAGGCAAATCTGGCCTTGGACTACAAAATGAAGCAGGTCAAAGGCTAACAAAGTTTTGCCAAGAGAATGCACTGGTCATAACAAACACCCTCTTCCAACAACACAAGAGGAGACTCTACACATAGACATCACCAGATGGTCAATACTGAAATCAGATTGATTATATTCTTTGCAGCCAAATATGAAGATGCAGTATACAGTCAGCAAAAACAGGACCTGGAGCTAACTGTAGCTCAGATCAAGAAATCCTTATTGCCAAATTCACACTTATTGAAGAAAGTAGGGAAAACCACTAGACAATTTAGATATGACCTAAATCAAATATTTTATGACTATTCAGTGGAAGTAAGAAATAGATTCAAGGGATTAGATCTGACAGACAGAATGCCTGAGGAACTATGTTCAGAGGGTTTTAACTTTGTACAGGTGGTAGTGATCAAGGCCATCCCCAAGAAAAAGAAATGTAAAGGCAAAATGGTTGTCTGAGGAAGACTTACAAGTAGCTGAGAAAAGAAGAGAAGCTAAAGTCAAAGGAGAAAAGGAAAGATAAACCCATTTAAATGCAGAGTTCCAAAGACTAAAAAGGAGAGATAAGAAAGCCTTCCTCAGGGATCAGTGCAAAGAAATAAAGGAGAACAATAGAATCAGAAACACTAGAGATCTCTTCAAGAAAACTAGAGATACCAAGGGAATATTTCATGCAAAGATGAGCACAATAAAGGACAGACATGGTATGGACCTAACAGAAACAGAATATATTAGGAAGAGGTGGCAAGAATAGACAGAAGAACTATACAGAAAAGATCTTCACAACCCAGATAATCACAATGGTGTGATCACTCACCTAGAGCTAGATATCTGGAATGCTAAGTCAAGTGGGCCTTAGGAAGCATCAGTATGAACAAACCTAGTGGATGTGATGGAATTCCAGTTGAGCTATTTCAAGTCCTGAAGAATGATGCTGTGGAAGTGCTGCACTCAATATGCGAGCAAATTTGGAAAACTCAGCAGTGGCCACAGGACTGAAAAAGGTCAGTTTTCATTCCAATCCCAAAGAAAGGCAATGCCAAAGAATGCTCAAACTACCACACAATTGCACTCATCTCACATGCTAGTAAAGTAATGCTCAAAATTCTCCAAGCCAGGCTTCAATAGTATGTGAACCATGAACTTCCAGATGTTCAACTAGATTTAGAAAAGGCAGAGAAACCAGAGATCAGATTGCCAACATCCACTGGATCATCAAAAAAGCAAGAGTTCCAGAAAAACATCTACCTCTTTTTCTTGACTATGCCAAAGCCTTTGACTGGGTGTATCACAACAAACTGTGGAAAATTCTTCAAGAGATGGGAATACCAGACCACCTGACCTGCCTCCTGAGAAACCTGTATGCAGGTCAGGAAGCAACAGTTAGAACTGGACATGCAACAGCAGACTGGTTCCAAATAGGAAAAGGAGTACATCAAGGCTGTATGTTCTCACCCTGCTTTTTTAACTTATATGCAGACTATATCATGAGAAATGCTGGACTGAAATCAAGATTGCTGAGAGAAATATCAATAACCTCAGATATGCAGATGACACCACCCTTATGGAAGAAAGCAAAGAAGAACTAAAGAGCCTCTTGATGAAAGTGAAAGAGAAGAGTGAAAACGTTGGCTTAAAACTCAACATTCAGAAAACTAAGATCATGGCATCTGTTCCCATCACTTCATGGCAAATAGATGGGGAAACAATGGAAACAGTGACAGACTTAATTTTGGGGGTCTCCAAAATCACTGCAGATGGTGACTATAGCCATGAAATTAAAAGACGCTTTCTCCTTTGAAGAAAAGCTATGACAAACCTGGACAGCGTATTAAAAAGCAGAGACATTACTTTGCCAACAAAGATCCTTCTGGTCAAACCTACGGTTTTACCAGTATCATGCATGGATATAAGAGTTGAACTATAAAGAAAGCTGAGTGCCGAAGAATTGATGCTTTTGAACTGTGGTGTTGGAGAAGACTCTTGAGGGTCCCTTGGACTGCAAGAAGATCCAACCTGTCCATCCTAAAGGAAATCAGTCCTGAATATTCATCAGAAGGACAGATGCTGAAGCTGAAACTTCAATGCTTTAGCCACCTGATGTAAAGAACCGACTCACTGGAAAAGACCCTGATGTTGGGAAAAGTTTAAGGTGGGAGAAGAAGGGGAGGACAGAGGATGAGATGGTTGGGTGGTATCACTGACTCAATGAACATGAGTTTGAGTAGGCTCAGGGAGTTGGTGATGGACAAAGAAGCCTAGTGTACTGAAGTCCATGGGTCATAAAGAGTCAAACAAGACTGAGCTACTGACTTGAACTGAACTGATTATATATTGGACTGGTTTTTTTTTTTCACTTGGATTTTATTATTCTGTTTTACCTACATCTTAAACTTTGAACTCTACTGACATGTATTCTATAAGCCTATCTTTGTAAGGTATAGATTTTTTTTGTATTTAGTGAAAAATGAAAGAACATAAAGTTGAAAAATATTTAAATAAGACATGAGTAATATTTGTGATAATTTTATAATCCATCTATTAACTAGTTTGCCAAGTGAGTCCTTTTTCCCCCCTCTGTTGATTTAATTACTTCCATAGTGTTCATTTGATCAATATATAGCTATAATAAAGATGTGTCAGACTGTGGGTCAGTATATTCAAAGCATATCAAAGCATCAGGTGATTAAAAAATCTTACAATTCAAGATTTTAACATTTTGACTTCAGTTCAATGCTAGTCCTTTAACAAGTGACTGTGAGTTTATGTGTATATTCGTGTTGTGTGACTTGTGATTGAATGCTTTTCTAGACTTTCCCGTTTTCTGTATTGGATAAGTATTATCTTTTTAAGCAGACCAAAATAAACACGGCAAAATGTATTGGCTCTTCATGTTGGAACCTAGGCTCAATAGGAAAGGAACAATGTTAACACCCAGGCCCAGAAAAGTGTCTGGGGCAAGCTTCCAGCAGCAAGTAAGGGCAGACAGCTCAAGCGGGACAGTGGAATATAAAGGCAGCCTGCCGCGAGTTTAGTGGCTGAAATGTCCAGCGGGTATCACACACACACCCACAGCGGGTCTCAGAGATGACTCCACTTCTCAGAGGGAGGGAGGACTGGGTAAGCAGGTCCGTTGTTCCAGGAATTGCCTCAGGACAGCATACTCCAATCACAATGGAAAAAAAATGAGACAGTTATAGAAGCTATGTATGGAGAAGGAGAAGATTTTTTATAAATTCCAAATTGTCAGAGATACACAAATCCCAAATCCCCAGATTGCAGAATCATGCTCTGCCAAGAGTATCAGTTATCTCCACAGAAAAGACAAGTAAATTATCAATTCCATATACCTATGTAGAAAACCCCTGGAAGTGATGAAAAACTGACACTTATGTAGAGGATGTTATTTGCTTAAACAGTTTCCACTGGACCTATTCTCTAATCTTGGTGTTGAAACTTGTTTCTCTGAAATAAGGCGTGCGTGTGTGCTAAGTCACTTAGGTAGAGACCGACTCTTTGTGACCCTATGGACTGTACCCTAAAGTGCAGAGTGGTGGGCCTGGACAAGTACTGAATGCCCCATCCTAGTACTGTAGAGATTTCAATGCCTATGTCCCATACTGCAATGCTGTGTGAGTTATGAGAGAGAGACTCATGAATCAATCCAGAAGGAGTCCCAAGAGATACACAGTATCGGGGAAAGGAGGACCTAAGGCGATAATATCTGTTAAACATCCAAAAAATTAAACTGGTCCCAGATCATAGTGTAGGAGTTAATTTCTAGGTAGGGAGTGAGCTGTTTCAACAGGGATAATTGGAACTCATTCATTCTTTCAATTATTAACTCATTAATTGAACAAATATGTGAATGAAGGTAGACTAGTTGAAAGGCTGTTGCAATAATTCAGAAGATACATGAGAAAAGTGGAAATGGGGAAACATGATGACTTCCAGTGAAAAGGGAAGTAAAACAGATTGGACATGATAATTTTCTTTTAGGAACAAGTATCAATAAAGACTTCTACAGTTCTGACTTGAGGACCTGTTTGGAGGTAACAGGAGAAGGTGAAAAGTAAGAAGTTCTGAGTTCACTTTTGACCACATGACACTTGAAATGCTTCTGAAAAATCTAAGTGTAAACATCAAATAAGCAAATAATTGTATGGATCTATAACTCAGAAAAAGGTCTTGGCTGGATATATAATTATGAAATGTTCATTTTGTGAATATTGACTGAAGTCTTGGAAACATATGAGGTCATATGAGGCAGTTAGGTGGTACTAGTGGTAAAGAATGTGCCTGACAATACAGGAGATGTAAGAGATGCATGTTTGATCCCTGGGTCTTGAAGATCCCTTGGAGAAGGAGATGGCAACCTATTCCAGTATTCTTGTGTGGAGAAAGCTATGGAGAGAAGAGTCTGGACGGCTACAGTCCACAGCATCACAAAGAATCAGACATGACCGGAGCAACTCAGCATGCCTGCAGACCGAGGAAAGAAGGGGAAAATACTTAGGTCTTGAAGGAAAAAAGGGCTGAGCAACAAGCCTGAGCAGTAAAGAGATGTTAGAATATAATAAAACAAAGGCTCATACTGCTGAAAAATTAGCGTAGTGAGTTGGGATCCCACAGGTTTCCTTAGGCAGCATAGTTTTACACAGGTGTCTCTATCACTTTCAATTCAATATATTGGACTGGAGTGGGTTAAAGAATCAGGAAATATAAAGAAAATGAAAGCTCTAGGCAGCTCTTGAGAAAAAAATGTTTCCTCTATTTTAAACATGGGAAAAAGGAGGATGGCTGAGGACTCAGGGAGGTATTTCTGTTTAGTGGTGGGAGGTTGAAGGAGTTCCAAAATTCTGACTTTTATTTTCTATAGGAAGTAAGAGACTCCTGTAACTCTGCTGATTATGGTGAAGCAAAAGAGACTGGAAGGCTGGGTGGAATAGAAAGATCTGAAATTGTTCTTGTGGAATGTAAGACAATTGGCTAAATAGAAGATTATTCTTTGAAGTTTAAGCAGTGTTTGTATTTGTGAAAAAAAGTCAACAATAGTATGATTTCAGTCTAGATGTGTAAATTCCTTTGGCAATGCTCATTTGCCCAGGTGGAGATGCAGAGAATGGTTGGAGTTGTTGTGGAATGTAGGAAAGTTTCAGGTTTGGAGGAGCATGAACAAGATAGAAGAATGTGCAATCTAAACTGAAACAGAAGGAAGTAAAGAAGGGAAGCAGTGATGGCTAATTAGAAAAATGAGAAGTCAGAGTTTAAATTTCCAATAAGATCAAAGGATTGAAAAAAAGTTTTTGTGGAAATGGTTAAATGAATAGTCTGGAAAGGCAAACAGTAGGGGCTGGAAAAGAGGAAGTTTCAATGAATATTTCTTCAAAAAGGAGTGAGTTGGGGTAACTGCTAGGCCCACAGGTGACTGTATGAGGGTGTGATTAAATAGATGAGTGATACTGAAGAATATGTCATTTGCATTGAGACGCAGTAGGAATGGAGGATCCAGGGGACGAGGCACCGAAGTCTGTACTGAATATGGCTTCCACGAGATAAGTTAGTACCATCCAGAAGAAGGCATGCAGGGCAGTCGAGCTCGGAAAATAGAGATTTCCCAAGCCCGTAGGTGAGAATTAGTCTGAAGTGGGGTCTGTGTTTTGTAGCTTACCTGCTTTAGGGGACTGCAGAAGGAGCAAAGTATAAGAAACGGAGAAATATGATGACTGCTAAAATTGAGGCTGACATCAAAGATTTAGATGATTGTGTTGTAGTCATAGGAAGTAGAATGTTCAACCTAAAGCATTTGAGTCTAATTTGCTATATTTAGCCTTTGCTTATTTATACATTCAGAATTCAGAGTAACAGAGCCAGGATCTGCATAGCTCTCAGAGACAAAGTAATCATGCGAATTTATGGAATTCCCTAATGAATGAATAAAAAAGACTTAAGTTTCAGGTAAAAATAATAATGAAAACCAAAACAACAAAAGGATACTTGGAATTTAGAAGAAGGATACAAAGAAAGAGAATGAAGCCCAGTGACCACCATTTCCTGTGATATTTCCTTCAAAACTAATAAGAATTAATTTTAAAAATTGCATGCATTGACTTGATCTGTTTAGCAGATTCATCTTTTTGATGTTTAACATACTTGTTTTTTATTTCCAAGAGTATATGTTACTTCTCTAACACATTAAATGTACTCATTGTAAAGGCAGAGTCTAATTGTTCTATTCGTCTCTTCAAGTGCAAATTCTACTTGTTTAATTTATTCTTCTTTCATAAACTTGGATTTTCTTAAATATATGGTGATTAATTTTATTGCAACATATTTTGTGGAATCTTCTGACATTTTTGAACCGCGGCTTTTTGAAGCAGAACGAGGTGACAGCAGCTGCCTGGACAGGCTGTCTTTCGTAACGATAGTCAAGAAGCTCAGGTGCTGCTCCCTTCTACTTCACTCCTCTGTGGAGGATTCGTTTCAGTTTCTTGGTGTTTCCTTAGTCTTACTTTCAGTGTGATATGCACTTACTTATTTTTATAATGGCGCTATTGTTTCCAAGTTTGACAGACATGAGAGTGGGATGTAGCATGAGTGCTACTATCTGGAATTAGAAATTTTAGGAAAACTATACACACACCTGGAAATGATTCATTAAATATGATGAGAATAAGAGCTTTACATTAGTTTGGTGCAAACATAATTTTAGTTTTTACATTGTTGAACTTTGCCATATGACATAGGAATACATCCCTAAATAAGTGTGGTTCTGTAATACATAACCATGAATTAAGGCAAATTGGAAGTGGTCAGACAGAAGATGGCAAGACTGAACATTGACAGTTTAAGAATCAGCAAACTAAAGTGGGCTGGTATGGGTGAATTTAACTCAGATGACCATTATCTACTACTGTGAGCAGTAATTCCTTAGAAGAAATGAAGTAGCCCTCATAGTCAACAAGAGTCCGAAATGCAGTACTTGGTTGCAATCACAAAAAGGACAGGATGATCTCTGTTCATTTCCAGGACAAACCATTCAATATCATGGTAATCCAAGTCTATGCCCAGACCAGTAATGCTGAAGAAGCTGAAAGTGAGTGGTTCTATGAAGACCTACAAGACCTTCTAGAACTAACACCCAAAAAAAGATGTCCTTTTCATTATAGGGGACTGGAATGAAAAAGTAGGAAGTCAAGAAACATCTGGAGAAACAGGCAAATTTGGCCTTGGAGTACAGAATGAACCAGAGCAAAGGCTGATACAGTTTAGTCAAGAGAATGTGCTGGTCATAGCAAACACCCTCTTCCAACAACACAAAAGAAGACTCTACAAGTGGACATCACCAGGTGGTCAACACCAAAATCAGATTGATTATATTCTTTGCAGCCAAAGATAGAGAAGCTCTATACAGTCAGCAAAAACAAGACCTGGAGCTGACTGTGGCTCAGATCGTGAACTCCTTATTGCCAAATTCAGACTTAAATTGAAGAAAGTAGGGAAAAATCACTAGACCATTCAGGTATGACCTAAATCAAATCCCTCACGATTATACACTGGAAGTGACAAATAGATTCAAGGGACTAAATCTGATAGACAGAGTGCCCGATTAACTATGCACAGAGGTTCACAACATTGTACAGGAGGCAGGGATCAAGACCATCTCTAAGAAAAAGAAACATAAAAGGGCAAAATGGTTGTCTGAGGAGGTCTTACAAATAGCTGTAAAAAGAAGACAAGCTAAAGGTAAAGGAGAAAAGGAAAGATATTCCCATTTGAATGCAGAGTTCCAAAGAATAACAAGGAGAGATAAGAAAGCCTTCCTCAGTGATCAGTGCAGAGAAATAGAGGAAAACGATAGAATCAAAAACACTAGAGATCTCTTTAAGAAAATTAGAGATACCAACGGAATATTTCATGCAAAGATGGGCACAATAAAGGACAGACATGGTATGGACTTAACAGAAACAGAAGATATTAAGAAGAGATGGCAAGAATACACAGAAGAACTGTACAAAAAAAGATCTTTACAACCCAGATAATCACAATGGTATGATCACTCACCTAGAGCCAGACATCCTGAGTGTGATGCCAAGTGGGCCTTAGGAAGCATCACTACGAACAAAGCTAGTGGAGTTGATGGAATTCCAGTTGAACTATTTCAAATTCTAAAAGATGATGCTGTAAAACTGCTGCACTCAATATGCCAGCAAATTTGGAAAACTCAGCAGTGGCCACAGGACTGATAAAGGTCAGTTTTCATTCCAATCCCAAAGAATGTTCAAACTACTGTGCAATTGCATTCATCTCGCGCACTACCAATGTAATGCTCATAATTCTCCAAGCCAGACTTCAGCAATATGTGAACCATGAACTTCCAGATGTTCAAACTGGTTTTAGAAAAGGCAGAGGAATCAGAGATCCAATTGCCAACATCCACCAGATCATCAAAAAAGCAAGAGAGTTCCAGAAAAATATCTACTTCTCTTTCTTGACTATGCCAAAGCCTTTGACTGTGTGGATCACAAACTGTGGAAAATTCTTAAAGAGAGGGGAATACCAGGCCACCTGACCTGCCTCTTGAGAAATATGTATTCAGGTCAAGAAGCAACAGTTAGAACTGGACATGGAACAACAGACGGGTGTCAAATTTTGAAAGGAGTATCTCAAGGCTGTATATTGTCACCCTACTTATTTAACTTATGTGCAGAGTACATCAAGAGAAATGCTGGGCTGGGGAAGCACAAGCTGGAATCAATATTGCCGAGAGAAATATCAACAGCCTCAGATATGCAGATGACACCACCCTTATGGCAGAATGTGAAGAACTAAGGAGCTTCTTGATGAAAGTGAAAAAGGAGAGTAAAAACACTGACTTAAAACTCAAAATTCAGAAAACTAAGATCATGGCATCTGGTCCCATCACTTCATGGCAAAGGGTGGAGAAACAATGGAAACAGTGTCAGACTTTATTTTGGGGGGCTCCAAAATCACTGCAGATGGTGACTGAAGCCATGAAATTAAAAGGTGCTTACTCCTTGGAAGAAAAGTTAGGACCAACCTAGTCAGCATATTAAAAAGCAGAGACATTACTTTGCCAACAAAGTCCGTCTATTCAAAGCTATGGTCTTTCCAGAGGTCATGTATGGATGTGAGAGTTGGACTATAAAGAAAGCTGAGTGCTGAAGAAAGGATGCTCTTAAAGTGTGATGTTGGAGAAGACTCTTCAGAGTACCTTGGACAGCAAGGATATCCAAAAGGAAATCAGTCCTCAATATTCATTGGAATGAGTGATGCTGAAGCTGAAACTCCAGTTGTGGCTCAAGCAGCCTGGCAAAGCAGAGGGGAGCCTTGAAACGAGGAGTGCAGTGGCCAGCTATCGAAGGTGACGACGACTAATTGAGAGCCGTCGTCGAAACCGACCCTCGTTCAACCACACAGGAAGTAGCTGAGGACCTCGATGCCAAGCCTTCCATGGCCATTCAGCATTTGAAGCAAATTGGAAAGGTGAAAAGCCTCTACGAGTGGGTACCTCCTGAGCTGACCAGACATAAAAATGGCATTCTGAACTCTCATCGCCTCTTATTCTATGCAACAACAAATCACTTCCCAATCGTATTGTGACGTGGGATGAAAAGTGGATGCAATACAACAACTGGGTGTGACCAGCTCAGTGACTGGACTAAGAAGCTCCAAAGACTTCCCAAAGCCAAACTCGCACCCAGAAAGGTCGTGGTCACTATTTGGTGGTCTGCTGCGGTCTGACCCACCACAGCTTTCTGAATCCTGGTGAAACCATTACATCTAAGAAGTATGCTCAGCACATCTATGCGATTCACTGAAAACTGCAAAGCCTGCAGCTATATTGGTCAACAGAATGGGCCCAAGTTTTATCTACGACAATGCCTGACCACATGTCACACAACCAACACTTCAAAAGTTGAATGAATTGGCTACAAAGTTTGGCTCATCTGCCATATTCACCTGGCCTCTCACCAAATGACTCCCACTTCTTCAAGCATCTTGAAAACTTTTTGCTGGTTAAAATGCTTCCACAGCCAACAGGATGCAGAAAATCTTTTCCAAGAGTTCATCAAATTCCAAAGCATGGATTTTTATGCTACAGGAATAAACAAACTTATTTCTTGTTAGTAAAAGTGTGTTGTTGTAATGGTTTTTATTTTGACTAATAAAAATGTGTTCATGCCTAGTTGTAATGATTTAAAGTTCAAGGTCTGAAACCACAAGTACTTTTGCACCAACCTAACAAATGCTACAGTTATTCATAATAAAAGATTAATTAAGAAAATTTTTACTGTCCAATTAAAAATTAAAGTTAATTTTTACATTATTTCCAATTTTCTATAATGGAAATCATGGGATGTACTTATTGGTTCTAATAATTCCTAATAATGTGCTAAGTTGCTTCATCCACTCTTTCCAGCCCTATGGACTGTAGCCTGTCAGGTTCTTCTATCCATGGAATTCTCCAGGCAAGAATATTGGAGTGGGTGCTACTTATTCATAAAATTATAAGATCTTCTAGATTATCTTTAAAGATTTGTTTTCCCATCAAATTATACATTTGGTTTCTCTTCAAATCCATTTAATTTAATAGAATGTCGGGAATCACACTCTATTATAAAATAAAATAAAAAAAGCCTAAACTCTAGCAGAAAAATAACTTAATTAATTCATGAATATTAAAAAAGGAAATCACTTCTGAACTTAACTGGGTAGTGTGCAAACCAAAGAAGCAAGAAAGTGAATTTATGTATCTTAAAATAAACAATATAAATCTAGGCCATAAAGTGATAATCTGTTTTTGAGATTCTAAAGTGAAGATAACATTTCAGTTATATTGATGTATTCAAGACGTGACTTTTTCATGTCATCATGATACTATATTTGTTTCATCAAAAATACCATTATAGGAAGAATCACAGAACACCATAACATTCTTGAAAGATGCAAAGCACATTACATTAAAATGTTGAGGTCGTCTGGATTCTTTCAGACTTCATGTTTGAAATTCTGTTGTCATGACAAAAGGAAAATATAAATGCTGACTGTAGGTTATTTGCCAAGGATTTTCAAAAATAAAATTGATAACCTACGGAATTTTTCCCACATGGCATGTATCTTGCTGACAGCATACATTGTCCTAGCAACATGTGCTAAATGGTCAAGTTCAGGAGTCAGACCCTAATCTAATGGGTATAACCAGGAACATGTGCATGTGTGTGCACACGTAGATACATAACATCTGTGTATGTATATATTTTCACAGGAAGAGATATAATCACACATATACTCACAGAGGGTGTATACATATATATAGATAGAGAGACATAAAAATAGATATATGCACAAACATAAATATATATATCTGCATGCACCTGTTATTGAAATATAGAACCTAAGTTAGAAATGTTCTAAATACTTTCCTATTGTGTACTTTTGCTATAGCAGAAGAATAAACTCTTTAGGTAAACATACTCATCTTTGAATCCTAGTTTTACTATTATCCAATCTAACCTCCAGCCGTTTATCTTTTTCTAAGTGTCGATTGTTGTCTGTCAGTTCACATTGTTGCCTATCTTTACAGATCTGTTGAGATGAGTGTAGCAGATAAGCCTAGTGGAGTGTCCAATACAGAAAAGTAAACAAAAACTTTATTTTCTTTTTCTTCTCCCCACCCACTTTAATCATATAAGAAAACTACTCAGTGTAATTGATTGCATATACTCACAAACCGAAGTACATTTACTCATTTAACAAATATGTATTAAATAATGGATACATGTAGGCAAGATGAGTGACTTTCAAATGTGAATCTGGCTCTTCTTTCTGTTATCCCAAAATTTATCAAAAATTTGGACCAAAAAATCTCGATGCTAATCTTATGTGTAACAGAAATCTTTGTTTATGCAAAGGAATTCAGCATTAATATGAAAGTGGAAGTGTTAGTTGCTCAGTTCTGTCCACCTCTTTGCGGCCCTATGGACTGTGGCCCACCAGGCTCCTCTGACCATGGAATTCTCCAGGCAAGAACACTGGAGGGGGTTGCCATGCCCTCCTCCAGGGGAATCTTCCTGTCCCAGGGATCAAACCCAGGTCTCCCACATTGTGGGCAGATTCTTTACCATATGAACTGCCCAGGAAGTATAATATAGCATTGATATAGAACTAATATATCAAGGTATATACACACACACACATATACATGCATATATGTATGAATATACCTTGTTATAGTTCTTTTTTTATCTTTCCTGCAGGTATTTTTGTTTAGAATATAAGGCGACACAACCTATTTTTCCAAAAACTTGTGTTAGAGCTAATCCTCAATTGAAACTTATAAAAGAGAATAAAACTATTAACGTCAGGGACCCTTCAGAAGCCCTCATGTACAGTGCCCAGTTTTATTACTGTTCGCCTTCTTGTACAGAACATCCCGCAGCATTTGTCAAGTACCTTTTGGAACCACAATCGAAGAAAAAAGTGAACTTCAGTGAGTTTCGGCCTGTGCAGATAGTGTGTTCAGCAGCGGCTTGTGGCGCTGATTGGCCCCAGTGGAACGTTGCTTCCGGAAGGAGGGTGAATGAATCACTTTTATGGGCATAGAGTCTCTCTGCACGTCATCTTGCATTATTAATGGCTGATTCAATTTTGCTGGCTGGAATTAGAGTTCTTTCTAGGGTAAGGTTAAATTTAAGGAGCTGTCTTGTGATTTCCTATATGACTAACCATTAGTATTATTTAGACCCACATAATTTCATTTCTCTTTTCCATATATTTGAACATGTTCTTACTTTCTAGGTGAACTTCTACAAATACTTTTAGCATTTGTAGTGCCGTACTTTAAGACGCGGGCTTTGGAGTCAGGTACACCTGGATATGATTTCTGGATCTATCATTTAATATCATTTCATAATCTTGACAGTGTTAATATCTCTAAGGCACATCTTCTTTGTTTCAAATATAAGAAATGAAGTGACCTTATAGTTAGAGCTATTATAAGGATGAAAAAAAAAAAAGATAATACAAGTTTCTAGTAGGGTTCTTGGCATCTAGAAAGCTGTTGATAAATGATAGTTATAATCATTTGTCAGACACTTACATTAAGCAATCAACAATAACCATGGCAACTATTCAAGTTCGAAAACACCAAAACAGGTCTAAAGTATCATTGCAAAAGGGCTTGTTTTTATTTTCTTCATCGTTCAAGTTCACAGTCACGTTTTATTTTTTATTTAGTGAACAGTTATTACTTGGACAACTTCTCTATGTGGCAATATTCTTTAAGCTACATTTTTGAGTGCATCACAATTCCAGTCATTGAGAGGTTTGAATCTATCTGAAGGGGAAAAGATCAGGACACATGAAGGTGTGACTAGTGTAAATCACAAACATATACGTGTTGTACTGTGTGGTATAGAGAATGAATGTACAGTAATTAAGAAAGAAATGGGTGAAGATGAAAATTTAATATAGTCAGGAAAGGCTTGATAAAAGACCTAGGAACTCAGTTATGATCTTGAAAGGTACTTATAGTTTCTTAAAAAAAACAGCTGAGGAAAGGCGCATTTGTATACTTTATGAAAGGGTGACTTTCTTTGTGACTCACTCACAGATACTTGGAGTTAAGAATGTATACATACACAGTCTCCCCCGCCACCTCCCTTCTCTCTCGTACAGAGGTTGCTTGCTCAGGTTCTGAACAAGTCAGTGGTAAAGCCGAAATTGCTGCCTAGGTCTCCTGCTTCTGTTTCAGTACTTTTTACTGAATGCAATGTGTTGGGTGAGGAAGCCTTCAAAAGCTTCTTGAATTATTCATATGAAATATGGACAACCCTATCTTATTGCATAAGGCCATTTCCATTTATAGATATTAAGACTTTTCTTATATTCAACCTCTCAGTGACTAACTCCCGCACCACCGCTTTCAGTACTGTGCTGGGACTGAATCCTACCAGCTCATAAAAGTCAATTATGAGCGTCACTTCTCAAGTGCGTGTCCAGTGATGTCACACTGGTAGTTTGAAAACAGCCACAGTGAGAGTATTTACTCCATGGAAACAAGCTAGAGCAATAAATCAAGGCTCCCCCCTCCCCTTTCTGGAGAGTTGACTGATGAACATTTACCAGCACATCACCGTGTATAGTAAATTCATACAATTTGCTGTTGTTGTTGTTGAGTTGCTCAGTCACGTTTGACCCTTTTGCCACCCCATGGACTGTAGCCCACCAGGCTCCTCTGTCCATGGGGCTTTCCAGGCAATCATACTGGAGTGGATTGCCATTTTCTTCTCCAGGGAATCTTCCTGACCCAGGAATGGAACCCTGGTGGATTCTTTACCACTGAGCCACCAGGGAAGCCCATTAATGTAACTAAAACTATAAAATTGCTTTTGATTTTAAATAAATGTACTTTGGACTAAGATGTCAAAAGGTCAAAGAAATAGTCTTTGAATGAAAATAATAAAAATAGAGGAGTTACTAGGTCCTACCAGAAGATTCTCATAAAGATAAAAAGTATTTTGCCATAAAATGTATATGGAATCTACAACATGGCAAATAGATGGGGAAACAGTGGAAACAGTGTCTGACTTTACTGTGGGGGGCTCCAAAATCACTGCAGATGGTGACTGCAGCCATGAAATTTAAAGATGCTTGCTCCTTGGAAGGAAAGTTATGACCAACCTAGACAGCATATTAAAAAGCAGAGACTTGACTTTGCCAGCAAAGGTCCATCTAGTCAAGGCTATGGCTTTTCCAGTAGTCATGTATGGATGTGAGAATTGGACTATAGAGAAAGCTGAGTGCCAAAGAATTGATGCTTTTGAACTGTGGTGTTGGAGAAGACTCTTGAGAGTCCCTTGGACTGCAAGGAGATCCAACCAGTCCATCGTAAAGGAGATCAGTCCTGGGTGTTCACTGGAAGGACTGATGTTGAAGCTGAAACTCCAATACTTTGGCCACCTGATGTGAAAAACTGACCCATTTGAAAAGACCCTGATGCTGGGAAAGATTCAACACAAGAGGAGAAGGGGATGGCAGAAGATGAGTTGGTTGGATGGCAACATCAACTCAATGGAAATGAGTTTGGGTAAACTCCAGGAATTGGTGATGGACAGGGAGGCCTGGCATGCTGCAGTCCATGGGGTCACAAAGAGTTGGACACAACTGAATGACTGAACTGAACTGAACTGTAAATTTTAAGTATCTATGTAAATTTATACAAATTAAGTAGAAATAACCTACTAAGAATAAATACATTCTATCCCCAAACCCCAAACCCATTTCTATTTCAGAAAATCTATAAATCTACTCTGGTATTAATCAACTGATAGGAGAGCATGGCAACACACTCCAGTATTCTTGCCTGGAGAATCCATGAACAGAGAAGCCTGGGGGGCTACAGTCCACGGGGTCGCAAAGCATCCGTCATGACTGAGCAACTAAAGCGGGACACAGAATATGAAAATAATGATGAATTTTTTAATTTTATTTATTTATTTATTTATTTTTAATTAGTGTTCATCACAGCACTGTTTATAATTGCCAGGACATGGAAGCAACCTAGATGCCCATCAGCAGACGAATGGTTAAGGAAGCTGTGGTACATATACACCATGGAATATTACTCAGCCATTAAAAAAAATTCATTTGAATCAGTTCTAATGAGATGGGTGAAACTGGAGCCCATTATACAGAGTGAAGTAAGCCAGAAAGATAAAGACCATTACAGTATACTAACGCATATATATGGAATTTAGAAAGATGGTAACGATAACCCTATATGAAAATAGTGATGATTTCAGCACGGTGCTGTGCAATCACTCAGGCACGTCTGACTCTCTGCGACCCTACGGGCTGCAGCCTGCCAGACTTTTCCATCCAGGGGGTTCTCCAGGCCAGAGCTCTGGAGTGTGTGCCATGCCCTCCCCCAGGATACCTTCCCAACCCAGGAATCGAACCCAGGTCTCCTGCATCGCAGGCAGATTCTTTACTGACTGCTACCAATTATTAGCTACCAATTATACTGAAGCCCAATTATTAGCTACCAATTATACTGGAGCCCAATTATTTCAATAAATAAGACAAGGCATTTGATTATAAAATCTTAGTGATTAACTACAATAAGATAATGTCATATGCAAGCTACATGCAGAAAAGTTCATACTTTCTTTTATATAAGTAAACAATTATTACACAATATATTCTACATATGCTCAACAAAACTATGCTATTTTATATATGTAGTCATAGACCCAGAAAATTACACTGAAAACATCAACCAGATATCACATTGTGTGTGATTTTTCCTTCTTTAGAATTTTCTCTATTTTTAAAGTTTCTCCACAGTTAAACATTAAGACTAAGTGTGAAAATTATGAAAAGTAAATATGGAGATGAGATGTTGCTCACAAAAAAAACTTAAAGCATACAAGAGTAGCATAAATGAGAAAAAATTTAAAACTAAAATTAAATAAATACTAAATGTATAAGAATAAAAAGTGGGAACAGGAAAAGCAGGAGAGAGATGAGTAATCAGAGGAACAAGTATGTAATTAGAATTAACACGGGGAAAAAGTAGAAATAAATTGAAACCTTTTTAACAGTAGTATCTTACTGGTATGATCATATGTGTTTGAGTTTTATTCCATAATACTTAAAAATTAATTTCCAATTTTTTCAGCACACATGAATTATTTAATTTTATTTTTTAATATTTAAAAGGAAAAGATGTTATACAGTTTACTTTCTCAAACGTCTCGAGGGTTGGGGCAGGAATATTCCCTAACAACACTACATTCCCCAAACATTTTGTACATGACTGATCTCCCCATTATTCAGATCTTGGAGGTGATCCTTGACTGTCCTACCTCATAGGACCCACTAATAGTAAATACTTCTGCATTTTATCTATCTTACCACACTGATAAGTACATAACTATTTACTTACATACATATTAATGGTCTCTTTCTTCTTCAATTACCATAAACTCCAAGAGGGCAGTGATCAATTTTGTTTTATTTACCAATACATAGTCATTGCATACCATAAAAACTGGCACACTACATAAGGCACTCAATAAATATTTTTGAATAAATATATAAACCATGGGAATATAATTGCAACATAATTTAGGGGTACAATTGGAAAATCTACAGGTGAAAATTGAAAGTGATTTTCAGGGACAAAACACATATATGATTGCAAATTCTATCATCATAAAATAGATCACTGGTGTCCAGAATTTTTTTTTCTTTTCATCACCTTTTTTGTTGTTGTTCAGTCTCTCAGTGGTATCCAACTCTTTGCGACCCCATGGACTGCAGCACACCAGGCTTCCCTGTCTACCATCTCCCAGAGCTTGCTCAAATTCATTTCCATTGAGTCAGAGATGCCATCCAACCATCTCATCCTATCACCCCCTTCTCCTCCTGCCTTCTATTTTTCCGAGCATCAGGGTCTTTTCCAATGAGTCATCTCTTCACATAAGCCAAATTACTGGAGCTTCCCCTTCAGCATCAGTCTTACCATTGAATATTCAGGATTCATTTCTTTTAGGATTGACTAGTTTGATGTCTGTGAAGTCCAATGGACTCTCAATAGTTTCTCCAACACCACAGTTCAAAAGCATCAGTTCATCAGCACTCAACCCTCTTTACAGTCCAACTAACATATCCATACATCAATTCACTTCAGTCACTCAGTCGTGTCCGACTCTTTGTGACCCCACAGACTGCAGCATGCCAGGCCTCCCTGCCCATCACCAATTCCCGGAGCTTACTCAAACTCTTGTCCATTGAGTCAATGATGCCATCCAACCAAACAACCACTTCATCCCTTTTCCTACCACCTTTAATCTTTCCCAGCATCAGGGTCTTTTCAAATGAGTCATCAGCTGGCCAACGTATTGGAGTTTCAGCTTCAACATCAGTCCTTTCAATGAATGAATATTCAGGACTGATTTCCTTTAGGGATGGACTGGCGGGATCTCCTCGAACTCCAAGGGACTCTCAAGAGTCTTCTGCAACACCACAGAATAAAAGCATCAATTCTTCAGCATGCAGCTGTCTTTATAGTCCAACTCTTTATCTGTACATGACCACTGGAAAAACCATAGCCTTGACTAGATGTATCTTTGCCAGCAAAGTAATGTCTCTACTTTTTAATATGCAGTCTAGGTTGTCATAACTTTTCTTCCAAGGAGAAGCATCTTTTAATTTCATGGCTGCAATCACCATCTGCAGTGATTTTGGATCTCACCAAAAAATAAACTCTGTCACTGTTTCCATTGTTTCCCTATCTTTTGCCATGAAGTTATGGGACCAGATACCATGATCTTAGTTTTCTGAATGTTGAGCTTTAAGCCAACTTTTTCACTCTCCTCTTTCACTTTCATCAAGAGGCTCTTTGGTTTTTCTTTGCTTTCTGCCATCAGGGTGGTGTCATCTGCATATCTGAGGCTATTGATATTTCTCCTAGCAATCTTGATCCAGCTTGTGCTACATCCAGCCCAGCATTTCTCATGATGTACTCTGCATATAAGTTAAATAAGCAAGTGACAATATACAGGCTTGATGTACTCCTTTCTCTATTTGGAGCTAGTGTGTGGTTCCAAGTCCAGTTCTAACTGTTGCTTCCTGACCTGCATACAGGTTTCTCAAGAGGCAGGTCATGTTATCTGGTATTGCCATCTCTTTCAGAATTTTCCATGGTTTGTGGTGATCCACATAGTCTAGAGCTTTGACATAGTCAATAAAGCAGAAATAGATGTTTTTCTGGAACTCTTTTGCTTTCTCAGTTATCCAACAGATATTGGCCATTTCATCTCTGGTTCCTCTGCCTTCTCTAAATCCAGCTTGAACATCTGGAAGTTCATGGTTCACATATTGTTGAAGTCTGGCTTGGAGAATTTTGAGCATTATACTGCTAGCGTGTTACATGAATGCAACTGTGTGGTAGTTTGAGCATTCTTTGGCATTGCCTTTCTTTGTGATTGGAATGAAAACTGACCTTTTCCAGTCCTGTGGCCACTACTGCGTTTTCCAAATTTGCTGGCATATTGAGTGCAGCACTTTCACAACACTATTTTTAGCCTTTGAAATAGCTCAACCGGAATTCCATCACTTCCACTAGCTTTGTTCGTATTGATGCTTCCTAAGGCCCACTCGAATTCACATTCAGGATGTCTGGCACTAGGTGAGTTATCACACCATCGTAATTATCTGGGTCATGAAGATCTTTTTTGTGTAGTTCTTCTGTGTATTCTTGCCACCTCTTCTTAATATCTTCTGCTTCTACTAGGTCCATACCGTTTCTGTCTTTTGTGCCCATCTTTGCATGAAATATTCCCGTGGTATCTCTAATGTTCTTGAAGAGACCTCTGGTCTTTCCCATTCTGTAGTTTTCCTCTATT
This sequence comes from Hydropotes inermis, assembly GCA_020226075.1. Classification (NCBI taxonomy): domain Eukaryota; kingdom Metazoa; phylum Chordata; class Mammalia; order Artiodactyla; family Cervidae; genus Hydropotes; species Hydropotes inermis. The sequence continues at coordinate 53,674,130 of CM035287.1, forward strand.
TCTTTGCATTGATCACTGAGGAAGGCTTTCATATCTCTCCTGGCTATTCTTTGGAGCTGTGCATTCAAATAGTTATATCTTTCCTTTTCTCTTTGGTTTTCACTCCTCTTCTTTTCACAGCTATTTGTAAGGCCTCCTCAGACAGCCGTTTTGCTTTTTCGCATTTCTTTTTCTTTGGGATGACTTGATCCCTGTCTCCTGTACAATGTCATGAACCTCCATTCATCGTTCATCAGGCACTCTGTCTATCAATCAGATCTAGTCCCTTAAATCTATTTCTCACTTCCACTGTATAATCATAAGGGATTTGATCTAGGTCATAGCTGAATGGTCTAGTGGTTTTCCCTACTTTCTTCAATTTAAGTCTGAATTTAGCAGTAGGAGTTCATGATCTGAGCCACAGTCAGCTCCAGGTCTTGTTTTTGCTGACTGTATAGAGCTTCTCCATATTTGGCTGCAAAGAATATAATCAATCTGATTTCGGTGTTGACCACCTGGTGATGTCCACGTGTAGAGTCTTCTCTTGTGTTGTTGGGAAGAGGGTGTTTGCTGTGACCAGTGCGTTCTCTTTGCAGAACTATTAGCCTTTACCCTGCTTCATTCTGCACTCCAAGGCCAAATTTGCTGTTACTCCAGGTGTTTCTTGACTTCCTACTTTTTCATTCCAGTCCCCTATAATGAAAAGGACATCTTTTTTGGTTGTTAGCTCTAGAAAATCTTGTAGGTCTTCATAGAATCGTTCAACTTCAGCTTCTTCAGCATTACTGGTCTGCACATAGACTTGGATTACCATGATATTGACTGGTTTGCCTCAGAAACGAACAGAAATCAAGCTGTTGTTTTTGAGATAGCATCCAAGCACTGCATTTCGGACTCTTTTGTTTACTATGATGGCTGTTCCACTTCTTCTAAGGGATTTTTGCCCAGAGTAGTAGACATAATGGTCATCGGAGTTAAATTCACCCATTCCAGCCCATTTTTTTTTCTGCCAATTCCTAAAATATCGACATTCACTCTTGCCATCTGCTGTTTGACCACTTCCAGTTTGCCTTGATTCATGGACCTAACATTCCAGGTTCCTATGCAATATTGTTCTTTACAGCATCAGACTTTACTTCCATCAGCAGTCACATCCCCAACTGGGTGTTGTTTTTGCTTTGACTCTGTCTCTTCCTTCTTTCTGGAGTTATTTCTCCACTGATCTCCAGTAGCATATCGGGCACCTACCGACCTGGGGAGTTCATCTTTCAGTATCCTATCTTTTTGCCTTTTCATGCTGTTCATGGGGTTCTCAAGGCAAGAATACTGAAGTGGTTTGCCATTCCCTTCTCCCGTGGACCACATTCTGTCAGACCTC
>CM035287.1:53675586-53695835 GCA_020226075.1 Hydropotes inermis
GTGGTTTGCCATTCCCTTCTCCCGTGGACCACATTCTGTCAGACCTCATCACCATGACCCATCCACCTTTGGTGGCCCCACAGGTCATGGCTCCTAGTTTCACTGAGTTAGACAAGGCTGTGGTCCATGTGATCAGATTGGTTAGTTTTCTGCGATTGTGGTTTTCAGTCTGTCTGCCCTCTGATGGAGAAGGATCAGAGGCTTATGGAAGCTTCCTGATGGGAGAGACTGGGGGGGAAACTGGGTCTTGTCCTGATGGGCAGGGCCATGCTCAGTAGATCTTTAATCCAATTCTCTGTTGATGGGTGGGGCTGTGTTCCCTCCCGCTATTTACCTGGGGTCAGAGAAGGCAATGACACCCCGCTCCAGCACTCTTGCCTGGAAAATCGCATGGGCAGAGGAGCCTGGTGGGCTGCAGTCCAGGGGGTCGCTAAGAGTCAGACACGACTGAGCGACTTCACTTTCACTTTCATGCGTTGGAGAAGGAAATGGCAACCCACTCCAGTGTTCTTGCCTGGAGAGTCCTGGGGGCGGGGGGGCCTGGTGGGCTGCCACCTGTGGGGTCGCACAGAGTCGGACACGACTGAAGCGACTCAGCAGCAGCAGCAAACTGTGTTGAAAGTAATGAAGATAACGGCGACCTCTTTGAAAAGATGCCATGCATTCACTGCTGCACTCACTGATGCCAACCCTGCAGCAGGCCACTGAAAACACTGTAGCTCAGAGTAGACGGACCTTTGCTGGTACAGTAGCATCTCTGCTTTATGACAGGCTATCTAGCTCTGTGATAGCTTTTCTTCCAATAACAAGCATCCTTTGATCTCATGGCTGTGGCACCGTCTGCAGTGACTTTGGAGCTCAAGAAAATAGCCTGTCACTGTTTCCATTGTTTCCCCATCTATTGGCCATGAAGTGATGGGAGCAAATGCCATGATCTTTGTTTTTGAATATTGAGTTTTACACCATTTTTTTCACTCTCCTCTTTCACCTTCATCAAGAGACTCTTTAGTTCTTCATTTTCTGCCATAAAGGTGGTGTCACCTGCATATCTGAGGTTTTTGACATTTCTCCTGGAAATCTTGATTCCACCTTCTGCTTCATCCAGCCCAGCATTTCGCATGATGTACTCTGCATATAAGTTAAATAAGCAGGGTGACAATATACAGCCTTAAGTACTCCTTTCCCAATTTGGTACCAGTCTGTTGTTCCATGTCTGGTTCTAACCATTGCTTCTTGACCTGCATACAGGCTTCTCAGGAGGCAGGTAAGATAGTTTGGTATTCCCATCTCTTGAAGAATTTTCCACATTTTGTTGTGACCCACACAGTCAAAGGCTTTAGTATATTCAATGAAGCAGAATTAAATGTTTTTCTGGAATTCTCTGCTTTTTTTTCTGAATAACAGATGTTGACAATTTGATCTCTGGTTCCACTGCCTTTTATAAATCCAACTTGTACATCTGAAAGTTCTCAGTTCACGGACTGTTGAAACCTAACTTGGAGAATTTTGAGCGTTACTTTACTAGTGTGTGAAATGAGTGCAATTGTGTGGTAGTTTCATTATTCTTTGGCATTGCCTTTCTTTGGTTTTGGAGTGAAAACTGACTTTTTGCAGTCTTGTGACCACTGCTGTGTTTTCCAAATTTACTGGCATATTGGGTGCAGCACTTCCACAGCATCAACTTTTAAGATTTGGAATAGCTCAGCTGGAATGCCATCTTCTCCACTAACTTTGTTCATAGTGATGTTTCCTAAGGCCCATTTGACTTCACACGCCAGGATGTCTGCTTTGAGGTAAGTGATCACACCATCGTATCGCTAAAAGCTTTTTTGTACAGTTCTTCTGTGTACTCTTGCCACCTCTTCTTAGTATTTTCTGGTTCTGTTAGGTCCATACCCTTTCTGTCCTCTATTGTGCCCATGTTTGCCTTTTTTAAATTGAGATTTGCTATTTTGAATCTTGAAACATAGCCATATCACAGAAGAAGAGAACACATGCATGATTTTGAAGTCAGGCCAGCACCAGAAGCAGGACTGGTGAATGACGCATCCGAGGCATGCAATGCAAGGAGGCGTTCGCTCCCAGATTCGTGCAAACCCCGGCCCGAACCTGCACGGCCTGGGAACGATGCTTCCTTGAATGCTGCACTCCACTGTTGTCACGTGTCTCACCCTAATGGCTCTGGTGATTGGTCTATTTATTCTTTCTCTAACCCTATCCTGGAAGGAGCAAAGAGGGCCTCTCCAGAATCTCTCAACTTGTAGCCATACTCGTCATGAATGCCCCTCCCTCTGTATACAGATTCCTTTCCCTCTCTTGTTCTCCTGCCAAACCCACAGAGCAAGACTTCTATGTTAGCTAGAGCTATCTATTTCCTTTCCTTCAGTATTTCCTCCAATATTGCTAAGTATGACCAAGCTTTTCAGCTACACTGTAGATTTCTGCTGTTCAATCTTAGCTGGTCCATAACGAGACTGTTGTTGATCCTTTATTTTAATCACTGTTTGACTGTCAGACTAGATATTACAAACAAGAGGTCTTGGGTCTTAATTCAACATAGACATTTTTCTTTGTTTTACAGTATTCAATTTTAAGTACTTTCCCAAATTTAAAAATGATAATTTAACATAAAAACTGAGATGCATAAAATCTCAAAAACCGAAAGCAAACCAAAAAAGGAAAATCCAGCAAGAGTACATTCTCTTAGCGCATGAGTGTAATAAGCTGAAACTTTCTTACCAGCCTGAAGAAATGCCTTTCTCAGCTGCCAATGAGCTTACTACTGACAAAAACAAAAGTTTCTTCCCAGTTTTCAATTAATTCCAGACATCTGGAGTATTTCCCAATGATACACAGTCCCTATATGTTAAAACTCTTGTTAAATTTTCACAATGGGGCATGGGGACTTCCCTCCTTTTTTTTTTTTTAACAATGTTCTTTAAAAAATATGTATTTTATTTGGCTGTTGAGGTCTAGTAGTGGCATGTGGGATCTAGTTTCCTAACCAGGGATCAAACCTGGGCCATTGCATTTGGAGTGCAGAAGAATCTTAACCACTGAACTGCCTGGCCCTCCCTCTTCTTTTTACCAAATATAAGTTACTGCTCAGTTCATTCCAGGAAACATAAGATCCCAAGCCCATCCACATTATTAATATAGATACACATTTTAATGCTGACAAAGTGTCCCTCCAACATTCCTCATCACTAGTACTAGTATTGTTACATTTATAACCTTGTAACTTCTCATAAAAACTGTCCTCTTGCAAAATCTCTTGTTAAATCCCCCAATGTGTACCCCATAGAATCATATATTTATGTATTCTGTGGATAACAAAAGTGATAAATAAATCTGAGAAGATTTTAAACAAAAATGAATCGATTTCAAAAGAAACTCATCAAAGTCTTTCAAATACTACTAGTTATGGGAGCGTGCGTGCGTGCTAAATCGCTTCGATCACATCGGACTCTTGGTGACCCTATGGGCGTGGGCCTGCCAGGCTCCTCTGTCCATGGGATTCTCCAGGCATGACTACTGGAGCAGGCTGCCATGCCTTTCTCCAGGGATCTTCCCGACCCAAGGATCAAGCACAAGTCCCTTACATTTCCTGTATTGGCAAGCAGATTGTTTACTGCTAGCAACCCCTGGGAAGCTCCAATTATGGGAGACTTGGATTTGCAGACTCAAATTTCAGACCTGGGATCGCTACGTTCAAGTCCCAGTTGCACTCTTTCCTTTGTGACCAAGAGTCATACTCATAATTTTTTCATCAAAGTATTTTTTTTCCAGCCATGTCTTTGATGTTCTCTCCAGAACATATTTTCTAGTATTTTAAAATGTGGATAGACTGAGAATTTTTTGAATATTCATATTCTGTTTCCTATAGGCATAACAATTCCTTCTTCAATTCATCTCTCTCCTCTTGCATTTACTAGAAACAGTAAAGAAAAGCCAAGCCTGCATATTCAACACTTTGCTTAGAAATTTCGCCTGTTAAATATCCCAGCTAATCTCAGACAGGTTTTACTTTCTACAGACCACTAAATGAAATTCAGCCAAGAGTTTTGCCACTCTATAACAAGGATCACCTTTCTCCAGTTCCCAAAACAATATTCCTATTTCCACTTGAGACCACATAAGAATCACCCTGAAATTTTTATTTTTCTAGAAACAGTCCCTTTGAAACAATCTAGATTTCTTCCAACATGTATCTCAAAACTCTTCCAGCCTTTGCCCATTATCCACTTTTCCACAAATCACTTTCACATTTTTTGATATTTGTTATAGCAGTGCTCACTTCTAGATATCAAAATCTATATTACTTTGCTAAGTTTACTATAACAAAATGCCAGAGACTGAGTTACTTAAATAACAGAATTTTATTTTCTCACGGTTTAGGTGCCTGAAAGTCCGAGATCCAGGTGCCAGCAGGCTGGGTTTCTCCTGACAATTTTCCTCCTGGTTCGTAGAGGGCACCTTCTTGGTGTGACCTCGCATTGTCTTTCTCCTTGTGTATGCATCCTTGGGGTCTCTACCTCTTTTTATAAGGATACCTTTCTGCCTGGATTAAGGCCCCACCCTTATGATCACATTTTACCCCAATCACTCCTGTAGGGGCTCTATCTGGAAAAACAGTCACATTTTGAGATATATTGAAGGCTAGGACAGCAGCATATGAATTTTAGGGGACATAATTTAGTCCTTTACAAGCACAGCTAGTGGAGGTGGTGGAATTCTAGCTACGCTATTTCAAATCCTTAAGTGGAATGCTGTTAAAGTGCAGTGCTCAATATGTCAGCAAATTTCTAAAACGCAGCAGTGGCCACAGGGCTGGGAAAGCCCAGTTTTCATTCCAGTCCCAAAGAAGTGCAAAGCCAAAGCTTGTTCAAACTACCACCCAATCGTGCTCCCTTCACATGCTAGCAAGGTAATGCTCAAAACCCTGGAAGCCAGGCTTCACCAGTCAAGAACCTCCAGATGTGCAAGCTGGATTTAGATAAGGCAGAGAAACCAGAGATCAAACTGCCAACATCCATTGGATCATAGAGAATGCAAGGGAATTCCAGAAAAACATCTCCTTCTGCTGCATTGACTATGCTAAAGCCTATGACTGTATGAAAGTGAAAAAGTCACTCAGTCGTGTCCAACTCTTTGTGGTCCCATGGACTATACAGTCCATGGACTTCTCCAGGCCAGATTACTGGAGTGGGTAGCCTTTCCCTTCTCCAGGGGATCTTCCCAACCCAGGGATCAAGCACAGGTCTCCACATTGCAGGCAGATTCTTTACCAGCTGAGCCACCAGGGAAAGCCATTGTGTGAATCACAACAAATTCTAGAAAATTCTCAAAGTGATGGGGATACCAGGCTGCCTTAGCTGTCTCTCGAGGAACCTGTATGTGGGTCAAAGAAACAGCAGTTAGAACCAAACATGGAACAATGGACTGGTTCAACACTGGAAAGGAGTACAACAAGGCTGTGTATTTTCACCTTTTAATTAACTTATATGAAGATACACCATCAAAATGCTGGGCTGGATGAATCACAAGTTTGAATCAAGATTGCCAGGAGAAATATCAACTTCAGATATGCAGATACCACTCTAATGGCATAAAGTGAGGAAGAACTAAAGAATCTCCTGATGAAGGTAAAAGAGGAGAGTGAAAAAGCTGGCTTAAAATTCAACATTCAAAAACTAAGATCAAGGCATCCAGTCCTATCACTTTATGACAAATAGATGGGGAAAACAATGGAAACAGTGACAGACTTTATTTTCTTGGGCTCCAGAATGATTGTGGATGGTGATTTCACCTATGAAATTAAAAGACACTTGCTCCTTGGAAGGAAAGCTAATACAAACCTCAACAGTGTATTACAAATCAGAGACATCACTTTGTTGACAAAGGCCCATATAGTCAAAGCTAAGGTTTTTCCAGTAGTTATGTATGGATGTGAGAGTTGGACCATAAGGAAGGCTGAGCGCTGAAGAATCAATGCTTTTGAACTGTGGTGTTGGAGAAGACTCTTGAGAGTTCCTTGGACTGCAGGGAGATCCAACCAGTCAATTCCAAAGGATTTCAATCCTGAATATTCATTGGAAGGACTGATGCTGAAGCCAAAGCTCCAATACTTTGGCAACCTGATCTTCACAAATATATACATTCATTGGAAAAGACCCTGATGCTGGGAAAGACTGAGGGCAAATGGAGACAGGAGCGACAGAGGATGAGATTGTTAGATGTTATCACCGACTCAATGGACATGAGTTTGAGCCAACTCTGGGAGTTGGTGAAGGATCGGGAAGGCTGGGGTGCTGCAGTCAATGGGGTCACAAAGACTCAGACAGGACTTAGCAACTCAACAACAGCAACAGAGACAATTTCACCCTTAACACTTAACAGTCTTTTCATGTAGTTTTTAAAGCCCCCAGGAAATGTGGTATCTGTCTATGAACAAATCTACTCAAATCCTTGTGTTCCACAGTGATCCCTAGTACCTAAACAGGCACGTGAGACCCACAGACCACCAGCGCCTTTGACGCTGCTGTCGCCCCACACGCCACAGCTTCCCAGACCACAGTGGTGACCCCGAAACAGATAAAAATCTTCTCATGCATGAGACAGCACCGTGGTCCTCCAGTCCCTACTAAGGGCTGAATCCTGACGAATTCCGTGAGATTTGTCAAAGTTGGGAAAGCCTCGCTCCTTCCATAGAAGGCTAGTCCACAAAGCTAGCCTCGGGAATGTGCGTCTCCCTTCATCTTGCCCTTGATGTAGATTGAGCTAGCCTTGTCAATTCTTAGCTTACCTTGCATCTATTATTACATCCATCTACTCAACCCTACATCTTCAACCATCTCTTGGTGGGCAGGATATATTTCCCTTTCTGGTGAAACTAGGCTTGGTCACATGATTTGCCTTGCTATTGGCATAAGTAGCAGAGGGAGAACTGCTAAATGGCCTTGCATAGTTTGACTTGTCTATTGTGTTCTGGAAATCTGCTGTGAGAAGAATTTTTCCTAGTAACTGATGTGCCACCAAGCTGGTCCCTAGGTCGAAGCACATAGAGTAGATCTGAGTCCAATTGATAAGTGGCAGGTGGGCTCAGCTTATCCACAGCCTGAGTCACACCACCCAATGGAGCAGCTTGGCCTGCATTCAATTTCCTGGCTTGTGAACATGTGACTAAATATTTATTGTTATAAATCATTATATTTTGGCATTTTGTTATATTGTGTTATTGTTGATTGGAGCATGAAATGGCAACCCACTCCAACATTCTTGCTGAAATCATCTGATAGACAGAGGAGCCTGGAGGGCTGCAGTCCACGGGGTCGCAGAGTCAGGCGGGACTCAGGGACTGGGCAGACTTTGTTAATGATGGCCAACTGCGTCAGTGTCTAGGGAAGGTGCGCAAAGTGTTCCTCCTCGGGCCCTCCCGTTATCCTCGTAATGTAAATAAAGCAAATAGACACTTAGGGGCATCTCACAAATTCTTCAGACGCTGAAGTTCAGGATTCCAGGATAGCAGAACCCCAATCACAGTCTCGGGGAAGAATGCTGTTTCATGTACGTACACTATTAAAGGTGGATTTCCCACATCTCACAAATTCACAGGTCTTATCAGGGTTAGAAGTCATAGGAAAGACTGTAACTATCCCCCGTGGAGGAAGTATTGGAGGTCCAGAGAGGAAAATTGTTTACATCATGTAGATTATAAGACAATGGCAGCCATAGGACTAGGTCTCTTGGCTGCAAACACAGAATTCTTCTATCGTGACTCCCATGATTTCTCAGGATTAGGAAATCAATCCTGTTAAACATCTTTAGTGAAAGCTTTCCTAATGGTAACCAGCTTGTTCAGGAATTCCTGTTTAGATTATGTCCATTATTTTTACAGTTTTCTTCAAGGTCAGTCAGAGATAATTTTGATACAGATTTTGATATCAGGCTTAACTGAAAAGGAGTATTTTAGTGAAAGAGAGTAAATCCATTAAGTGTGGTAAACTAGCCCAAACACTGAGATCTACAAACTACCTTGGAATCTCTGAACAGTCATTTACTTAAATCTGTTCAGCACTCTCCTTGCTAAGGAGTCACCTAGTAAGAGACACTAAAAGGAACGTTATTAATGATATTTGCTTTCTTTACTGTGTTCAGATTTGCAGTTGCTAAGGAAAAATGTTAGAATTCTAGGGGAAAATATTGCTTATATTATTTGGAGGAAAACTTAATAGCACTTAAAACTAATATAGGCATCATGTGACAGAATCATACTGGCTACAATGCATGGCATATGGGATCTTAGTTCCCCATCCAGGGATTGAACCTGTGCCCCTACTTTGGAAGTATGGATCCTTAACCATTGGATGCCAGGGAAGTTGCCATTTGCTGTTATGTTGCATTTTTCTGTAAATCCTGAGCTTAAGTTTCTGGAGAACTGGTAGCTGAGCAGTGCCTTCAAGAAGGAGACTGCAAAGTCATGCTTGCATCTGACGAAAGCTTTTATGGTTGAGGGAACAACTAACTTCAGTTCCCAGGTCTCCTCAGGTGGGGGCAGAGGAGAGGAAACCAAAGCTTAAGAACACTAAGTGATGTGCTTGAGTTAGGGTGAATCTAAGTAAAAGAGTATTTTGCAGGCTGGAAAAAGCATGTTCAGTCCTTAGCAAACTCCCATACTCAGTGGCTCCTGAGCTTTCCACCAGAGTCACCCTAAAATATATATATAACTTACAATAAGAAATGGACTAGTTCCATTCGAGAATGTTTAAAACAACCTGAGATCACTAGCACCGCTACATTTGAATTTCTCGAGGTTTCGGTCTTAGAGGGGAGACTCCAAAGGCTCATGTGTGCAAATGCTCAGTGGACGGGAAACAGAACCTCCCTGTGCTGCGCTCAGATTCCAAGATGAGTCCAACTACCCGCACCTCCTCATACTCAGGTCCTTCTGTATCCCTCCTCTTGAGCATGTGTGGGACCTGTGACTGGCCTCTGCTTGGTAGAATACGGCCAAGATGATGGCCTGTCTGTGATCATATGTACATGATCACATTGTATAAGATGCAACTGTCCATCTTGCTGGAGGAACTTATCCCTTGTTGGCTTTGAGAAGGTGAGCTGCCTTTTTGAGAGCTGCCTGTGGAAAAAGCCACAACACAAGGACCAGAGGCTAATCTTGGAGAGGCAGGAGTGAGCACAGATGTGAAGCGAGCACTTAATTCCCTGCCCAGGAATAGAACCTGGGTAGCCTGGATGAAACCCAGTAATCCTAGTCACCAGACCAGCAAGGGCTAGAGGCTAGAAACTAGTTTTTCCTGAATCTTACCCCAGTGAAAAATGCATTTCTCATGGAGGCAAAAATTGTAAATGCAGGTACAAAGTTTATTGTTAGAGACATAGCACAATAACAAGTAAGATATCTTGGAGAAAAACAGTTTGTTTAGTTAAGATAGAAGCAAGACAGAGATGCACACCCAGAGAGGTGGGGTGTGGGTACCCCCGCAGGTGAAGAGGAGTGTAGTAAAGAGGTGGTCTTTGTCTTCCCTTTGGTCAATCGTTGGTTTTGTGTTCCAAACCTCACCTTTTCTGGGACCCTCCCTGACAAGCGTACACACCATTTTCCAAGATGGATTCCAGCCCAGAGCCTATGGGATCACATATTAGCATCACATATTATGGGGCAGTGCCCCCTCTTTCTGACCCTCAAAGAGTCCTTTCTGCACATGCAAACTGTCTCTCTTTTCAGGGATGGAAAATGTATGACCTCCTGGTCCTTTACTTAAACAAGGTTTAGTTAGTTAGTTAAGTTGCTCAGTCGTGTCCGACTCTTCAGGATCCCATGGACTGTAGCCCACCAGGCTCCTCGGTCCATGGGATTCCCCAGGCAAGAATACTGGAGTGGGTTGCCATTTCCTTCTCCAGGGAATCTTCCCGACCCAGGCATCGGACCCGGGTCTCCCGCATTGCAGGCAGACGTTTTAACCTCTGAGCCACCAGAGAGACCCAAGGTTTGGCCTCTCTCTGTTCCTGCCATGACTGTTATCTGAAGGTGTCCATGGGAGACAAAGCGTGCTGTTTACCCTGTTTCGACTGTTTCTTCCATCTTGAAGAGCAAGCAGGAGACTGGTGTAAATATACAATCTGGATCCCACCTAGTCCCTGCTTCAGGAAATGCAAACAGGAGGCCAGCTGTAAGCGCCTAGCCTGGGCTCCACCTATCTGCTACCTCAGGTGTATAGTGTCTAGTCAACAGTCAGCTAGAAAATGAGGCTTTCACTCTAAAAACCTATAAGGACTTGGATTCTGCCAACAACTGTATCAACATGGAAGGAGATCCTCTGGATCTCCACTGGAACACCAGATGAGAACTCAGCCCAAGCCTATGCTTAGATTGCAGCCTTGCAGTTAATCAAAGTAAGCTGTGTGCAGACTCAACACACAGAAACAGCGAGATAAGGAATACATGTTTTAAGCCACTGTCTGTGGTCATTTGTACACAGCAATAGACGACTACTGAGCTTACCCACCTTACTACAGTCTCATTTGAAGTAAGATACGATTCGCCTGCAATACAGGACACCTGGGTTCAATTCCTGGGTCAGAAAGATCCCCTGGAGGAGGATATGCAGCCCACTCCAGAACTTTAGCTGGGGAATCCCACGGACAGAGGGGCCTGGTAGGCCACAGTCCATGGGGTTGCAAAGAGTTGGACACGACTGAGCGACTTTTACAAACTTACTGAAGGATGCAGACATGCAGAGAGGGACTGAGGTGGTCCTAGGAGGGCATGACTTGGATCTGCCTAAGGAGAGTCAGCTGCAAGGAGCGCGATTAGCCAAAGCCCGTGGCCGCCACGCTTTCGGGACCACTGCATGGCTGCCCCTGCTCTTCTCTTCCCCGCCTGCCGCAGCACACCCTCGCCTCCCTAGCCTCCACCACCTCGGGCTCCTCCCAGACACCGACTGAGTAGCGCCTGGTGCTATCAGAGCTGAGGCTTTTCTGCCACGTTGTGCCTCCTCCGGCCCCATGGTTAGTCTTTGCTCCAAGCACCCACCGGCCTGGTGGCCGTGTTCTCAGGACCCTGTAGCACTTGGAAGTCGCTTCCTTCTTGCCCCCTCTCCCGTACCCAGGGTCAGACTGGCACTGCGATCTGAGTGCCTCTCATTTATTCTTGGTCATTCTTCACGGCACCTCCCTCAAAAACCTCGTGCCCTCTCCCTTGTGTTTTGGCACCAGCCTTCCAGATTACTCAGACCGGCCCTTCTCCTTGTCTGGGCCTTCAGCGGCAGGTGAAGCTGGGAAGGCAGGCTGATATACAGAGAAACACAGCGGGCTTGGCAGAGCCGCTCGCGGTGGCCGCCCTGCGGTACCGAGAATCCCTGCTGGCTGGGCCTGTCCCCGCCTCCCCGGGGCTGCTTTCTTTTTGTTCAATGAGAGTGTTGAACCACATGGTCCGCACGGTTTTCCTTTCCCCTTTCCATCTTCACTAAGTATGAAAGGAGAACAGATATTAAAAATGACTTAAGAACAAACAGAAGTAGTGAGGGGGTTAGAAAAGAGAGGGGAAGGAGAAAATATAGCCAATGGAAGGACCCAAGAGAAAAGAATCTTATTCACAGTTTGGCCCTTTTGAACAGTTCGTGGTTTACATTCTGATACTTTTCATTTTTAAAACCTTTGGATCTAGTCTTGATGCAGCTGGCAGAGTGAGCAGCCAGTTTGCTATCAATATTCTAAGGACTGCAGACGGTAAAATCCCCAGGGCTGCGTCTACTGTGAAGGCCGGTCTCCCGTGCCTTCTTTTTCGGCCTGTGCGGTCCCCGTGGACCCAGGCTGCTTTCATTTTTCCTCTTTAACAGTTGACGCTATACATCCTCTCTCGTGGGGCTCCGTTCCTTCCCACATTTGCCTCCTCTTCGGTGGTTTGTCTTTTCTCCAGTTCAACATTTTCTTGGTAGGCTCAAAGACAAGTACTTGCCTTTTTGGTTTTCAAGTTCTTTCTTCAAATCCCTCTGGGGAAACAGAAGAGCAAAATAACAAACATAGAGAAATTCAGAGTTTTCAAAAGTCTCATGGCATTCTTAGAGTCACTGTCCCTGGCCTGTTTTGTCTGCTGCTGTGACGTTTGAGATTCCAGAAGGCACGTTAGACTCCGACTTTCTTCCTTGGTGTTTTCAGTAACCATCTCTCTCAGATGCATCTTCTTTTAATCTGAAGACACTCTTCTCCACAAGACACCTTCTGCCTAGTAAAGAAGGTGAGAGCCCAGGCAGGAATGCAGAGGTGAAACCTGTCTATTCAGGTGTCCACTGGAATCATCATGTGCTTGCATGGAAACAGGGATGTGCTTCTATATAAATGGGCAAGGTTAAAAGTTGACAGGTAATATTCTCCAAAGGTAACTGTAACATCTCCCAACCCACATAATCTTCTACATTAATAGACAAGGTGGCCACCCTACCTTTGAGAAATGGATCTTCTTCCCTTGTATCTGAATGCATTTGTGACTAATTCAATCAGTAGAATATAGCAGAAATGATATCACACGACTCCTAATCACTGCACCCTGCAAACATCTCAGTCATGTCTGACTCTTCGCAACTCCATGCACGCTCCTCTCTCAATGAGATTTTCCAGACAAGGATACTGGAGAGAGTTGCCATTTCCTGCTTCAGGGGATTTTCCGAATGTAGAAATAGAACCCACATCTCCTGCATTGGCAGGTGGATTCTTTTACCACTGAGCCACCTGGGAAGTCCATATGACTCCTAATCCTAGGTCCTGAAAAGCAGTGAAACTGCTGCCTTGTTGTGCAGGACGTATGTTATGGCACCCTGAAAGCCCACATTAAAATTCTGACTCTCCTGAGGCCATCATGGAGGGAACCTGTGACGGTGCTTCCATTGACAAGTCTAGCTAAGGTCCTAGCCTATAGCTGACAGCAACTATCAGTTGAGAATAAAGATGCCTGCAGACCGTTTCGGCACCCAGATGCAGACTGCCTCAACCTATTGTTGAGATTTTCCAGCTAGGGTCTCCTTGTAAGGACTTCTGTCTGGATTCCTGACATGCAGAATTCATAAATATGAGAAAATGGTTTTTAAAGTGTTAAGCATTGGCATATTTTTTAAATGAAGATATAATACCAGAACATGACTGAAAGTGGAAGTAAAAGCGAAAGTCGCTCAGTCCTGTCTGACTCTTTGCATCCTCATGGACCACAGAGTCCATGGGATTCTCCAGGCCAGAATACCGCAGTGGGTAGCCTTTCCCTTCTCCAGGGGATCTTCCCAACCCAGGGATCCAACCCAGGTCTCCCTCATTGCAGTCAGATTCTTTACTAGCTGACCCACAAGGAAAGACATGATTAGAGTCCATTCAATTTAAATGAGATTCTCAGAGGTTATTGCTCCCACTCCTTGCCTAGATCCTGGGTGCTACTCTCATTTTTTTTCCCCTAAAGTCATATTTTTAGCTTTTAGTCATCTCTTGAACTCCTAATGCATAACTTTCTCAAGGCTGCTGCAATGTTTACGAGTTTATGTGTGTCCCTTCATACTGACACTGTGCCAATGAAACACACCAGCCGGGAAGCATCCTTTTAATGATGGAAACAAGAGACCTTCCACCTCGAAACCTCCATCCCTTGCAGATACTGAACTAAAATTTCTAGCAAGATACAGTTTACTTTTGTTTTGCTTTTTTAGTTTAGATTGCACAGGTAGCTAAAATAAATGAAACAGAGAACAAGTGCATTTAAATGGAGGAAAAGAAGAAAATTATTTTTAAAACACAAACAACATATTAGTATCATTTCTTGCACTTTGAATCCAATTTGCCTTCAAAGTTAACGTTTGAAATGTTCCCAGACAAAATGTGGATCCACTAAGTGTGTTATGATTTTTCTTTTCTAATAAAATAAACCTGTAAATTTCTGGGTTAATTGCTATATGTGTTCCTTTCTTTAAAAAAAGTCTCATGTTGTCCTGGTTAAATTATTTATTTGATATGTACAAATATAACCAGTGATATACTTGCTATGCTTACGCCTGCTATAAAATTATAAAAGTAAGATCATTTTTAAATTGAATGCAAAGAAAACTATAGGCCCAATTAAGTTTATAATACAAATAATTAATTTATTGTGATAAATTCTGAAGATGGCACAATGTGAAATGATCTGTTGAAATAAATTTGGCCCTGTTTCAATGTGCCAGATGAAAATATAATTCTGCCAAAATACATCTTATATTATAAATCCTTTATGTTATGTACCATGATGTCACTTTGTGTGAAAGTATGGTTTGCATAGTCTTTCCCTTTTTTTCCATGATTGTAAAAGTTGATTAATCAGTACTAATAAAGCCACATTCAAACACAGGCACCACACTTCTAATGAATTATCAAAATGTGCAGCATCAGCTATCTATAAACATCCCCGTGTATACACACATGTGTGCTATGTATGGATGATGTTTATGGTGCTGTGCTATCCTTAGTCACTCAGTCGTGTCTGACTCTCTTCGACCCCATGGACTGTAGCCCACTGAGCTCCTCTGTCCATGGGGATTCTCCAGGCAAGAATACTGGAGAGGGTTGCCATGTCCTCATCCAGGGGATCTTCCCAACCCAGGGATTGAACCCAGGTCTCCCGCATTGCAGGCAGACTCTTTACCATCTAAGCCACCAGGGAAGCCCGTGAATACTGGAGGGGGTAGCCTATCCCTTTTCCAGGGATCTTCCTGACCCAGGAATCTAACATGGGTCTCCTGCATTGCAGGTGGATTCTTTACCAGCTGAGATACCAGGGAAGTCCAGCATTTATAGTGTGGATACATATATGTATATATGTCTGTGTGCATGAATATATATTGTTGTTCAGTCACCCAGTCATGTCCAACTCTTTGCAACCCCATGGACTGCAATATGCCAGGCCTTCCTGTCCCTCACCATCTCCCAGGGTCTGCCCAAGTTCATGTTCATTTCATCGGTAATGCTGTCTAGCCATCTTATCCTCTGATGCCCTCTTCTTCTGCCTCAGTCTTTCTCAGCACCAGAGACTTTTCCAATGAGTCATTTGTTTGCATCAGATGACCAAAATGCTGGAGCTTCAGCTTCAACATCCATTCTTCCAGTGAAAAGTCAGGGTTGACCTCCCTTAAGATTGACTGGTTTGATCTCCTTGGTGTCCAAGCAACTTTCAGGAGTCTTCTCTAGCACCACAGTTTGAAGGCATCAGTTCTTTGGTGTTCTGTCTTCTTTATGGACCAGCACTCACAACTGTTTGTGACCCTTAGAAGACCATAGCCTTGACTATATGGACCTTTGTTGGCAGAGTAATGTCTCTGCTTTTCAACACACTCTCTAGCTTTGTCATCACTTTCCTGCTAAGGAGCAATCATCTGATTTCATGGCTGCAGTCACCATCCACAGTGATCTTGGAGCCGAGGAAGAGGAAATCTGTCACTCCTTTCACGTTTTCCCCTTCCATTTGCCATGCAGTAATGAGGCCGGATGCCATGATCTTCGTTTTTTTTAATATTTAGCCTTAAGCTGGTGCTTTCACTCTCCTCCTTCACCCTCAGCAAGACGTTCTTTAGCTCCTCTTCGCTTTCTGCCATTACAGTGGTGTCATCCACATATCTGAGGTTGTGGATGCGTCTTGCCTGCCTTGATTCTGGCTTGTAACTCATATTGTGGTATATTTTTGGACTTAGTTATAGATATTCTTGAGATTTATTTCACAACACAGTTAAACAAAAAAAAAGTTTGTAATTTTAAATCTTGCTTTTAATCTTTGTTTGCCAGGGCCAAGGAAGCATTTATTTTAAGGCTAATTTTGCCCTGTTAATGAGGCAAAATCTGAGTCCACTACTCCGTGATTCATGAATTTTGTGGTTTCCCCACTCTGGTTGTTGGGAACATAATTTTCCTGGTCCTGTGAGTGCCTATTACTGTTCTCTTGTCGTTTTGCGTGGTTTCCTTTTCCTCCCAGCCTCGGGCACTTTCTTCACACACATGCCCTGCTTGGAGCTCGGAGGAGAACTCGGGGCTCTGACATTCAGCACATCGCCTCAGCCCCCTCTCTGGAGCGCTCCTCTTCACTGCCCTGCCCTGCGAACGCTGCCTGGCGGTGGTGGCAGTTTAGCCTCCTAGTCATGTCAGATCCTCTGCAACCCCATGGA
This sequence comes from Hydropotes inermis, assembly GCA_020226075.1. Lineage (NCBI taxonomy): Eukaryota > Metazoa > Chordata > Mammalia > Artiodactyla > Cervidae > Hydropotes > Hydropotes inermis. Next base: position 53,691,771 of record CM035287.1, read on the forward strand.
CCAGAGCCCACCAGGCACCTCTCTCCCTGGGATTCTCCGGGCAAGAATCCTGGAGTGGGTTGCCATTTCCCTCTCCAGGGGATCTTCCTGACCCAGGAATTGAACCCGCATCTCCTGCCTTGGCAGGCAGATTCTTTAACACTGAGCCACCTGGGAAGCCCATGAATGCCACCTACTCTTCATTAAATGAGTAAAACCAAATTTCCAGCCCCACTTTCTCCATGCAGAGAGATCACAGGGAGGGGAAACCCTGTACTTCAACTAGGAAACTCCAAGCATTATCCTGGGCCAATTTTAGGTCTCACTACACACAAGGATCACTCTCTTTTATTGCCTGATACATGATTAGGAAATCTGCCATTTCATATATCTTGTCCACTTTTCAATTGTTTCAAATGGGAGGGTAAGTAGAGTCCCCTGTTCCTGAATCCCAGCTGGTGGCAGTCACATGATCTCAGCTTTTCGGTGCAATAGGCCATGGGGCATCACTGATGGTAACATATAATGGCCCAGCAGTAAGCCTTGGGTATCGGCCCCACCTGGATACATTAAGTTCATCAGTGCCAACAACAGTAGTTCATTTTATACCAGGTAATAAAAGAGATGATTATTTTCATATGTTCTTTATACCTCACTCATCCAACATTAACACAAGAAAGAAGATAATACAGAAAAACCTTAGATCTACATTCAAGGTTCTCTTGTGCTATTTAATAAGCAAATTTAGGTTTCCTTTTAATGCTTTTTGATTATACTCTTTTGACTTAAATGTCTTTCTTTTCACAGTATGTTTCTTCTTCATGTTCAGTTAATCAAGTAAAATTGAATTAAACTCTAGTCTAACCACAAAGATTTTCAATCATGTTATCATTTAGCATATGCTGAAATTGATGAGAACCTACATACAGATATTATGGTGTCTAGATACACAGCATGTCCAGTGTCAATAAATCACTCTGTCCCCAGAAGCAGTCCAGAGTTCACCCATAGTGTCAGACCAATACACAATTTTGCAAAGAATTATATTCAATCCAAGAAATATTTACTTAGATTACTAGGTAGGGCTCATGCATGGCATGATTTTTCTGAAAGCATCATATTCTAACTACAGAAATGATTTTACCTTTTCCTGAAAGAACAGAGCACCAGTAGAATATCCAAAGGCTAACTGAGTGTGTTGACAGTATTAAAACAAAGACAGATGGCATTTTTTACACCTCTTTAATATAAGTCTCCTTTATACTGCAGTGATTCTATTAATTGAAGTGAAGCTTTATTTTTAAAATTTAATTTCTCATAATATTTGTTCAAATACAGTCAAAATGACTCTATAAGATAACATTTACACACATATTACAATATAGGCATGACTTGGTTGTTAGAACAATTAGAGATATATATTCAATATCAATAATCTGTTTCTAGATTTTTCTTTTATTGCTTTCATTTTCTAAGCAACAGAATCTTCCATCTGTTCCTCTGGATACTTTTCTTTGATATGGATGATTACCTCAGAATTGTTCTCTGGATTCAATGTCTAAAATCAGGAGAAGATTTTTTTTTTTAATCTTAAATTCAAATGACTTTTGTTTTTAAGAAGAAGCTTGTTTACTTTAGGAGAAGCTATCTTTCAAAATTTTCTGAATTTAAATCTATAATATTACCAGTCTTTATTATCATAAAATGTGAGCTACCTTTGATCTAGAAATTTCATTTCCAGGAATATATCCAAATAATAATGAGCTATCATTTAGTAACAATATATGTCAGGTGCTTTTGTAAGGGGTTTGTTATGCTTAATATTCACCACAATCCCATGAGGTCAGTTCTGTTCCTTGGTCATGCACTGAAAAACCAAGCCACAGAGGGGCTAGGTGGCTAGCCCAAGCTCATTATTGAGTGAGTAGTGGAGAAGATATTCAATTCCAGGAAAACTGAGACTGAAGCTCAAATACTTAGCAATGTATTATGCTCCTTACAAAGAATATAATCACAGAGGCAAATAATACATACAGAGAGGCTAGATAGACACATCAGTAGATTGATAGGTGGATTGAGCTAGAATGTATAGATATTCATTGCCATGTAGTTTATAGTAGTCGAAAATCATGAAAAACAGTCCTGGTATAGAGGGTTTGTTAAATATGTTATTCTATCCTTATCAAATACTTGCTATGCAATCAGCAAAAATAATTATGTAAAAGATATATTTGTTGACATAACGTATCATTAATGTAATTCTGCAAGAAAAATTAAAAACTGTAGGGAGTTTATATCATGTTAACTTATTTTTGTAAATATGTGTCAAAGAAAGAGCCCTGGAGTTCTAGAAGCTGTTTCCCAAATATCTCCTCATAACTATCAAGATCTCTAGGTGTCTATGTGAAAATCACTCATTTCCTTAGTTAGTTCTTTGTTGATTTTAAATTTTTCTTCAATAGTCATGAATTTCTATAGAGATAAAACTTCAAAATCTCAATTACCAACTTTGTTAAAATAATTAAAACAAAAAAACTGAATTTCAATATTTTTGAGATATGATAAAATTTACATGTAGAAGCTAATTCTATGACTAACACTTTTTGAAGAAAATAATTAAGAAATCAGCACCAGATGTTAGAAGTAAAAAATAATTTTAAGAAAACATGAGCAAGATAATTATAAACACAAAGGGAGAAATCACTACATTTGAAATGACAGAAAATAGCAAAAGGAGCCGGTGTCCAGGCTGCTAATGGGGTTAAATTCTTTTTGTAAGACCTACCTGCACCCACCCAGCTCTGCCATTGCCCCGACGTGCCATGCTCCCATCGCCCCCTCCTCCTCCTCAGTAATGCAGAGATCAAGCCCTGAGCCTTCGGAGTGGGAGCACTGCCTCCAAGACCCTGGGCTACCAGAGAACTCCAGAACTAACCCTAGGGAGCATCAGATAGCAAGAAGTCACACAAAGGAAACCACTTCAATACAAGACCCAGCGTCACCCAACCACCAGTAGCACCCTGTGCAGGACGCCTCATCTAAACAACAAGCAAACAAAAGCAGAAAAACAGTCGTCAGCAGACAGGATTACCACCTCACTCAGCCTTGCCACCAGAGGAAAGACAAGCAAACAGAAACTCAGCACAAATCTCACCCCATACAAAGCTCACACAAACCACTGGATCAACCTTAGAAGGGCAGAAACCAAAGGAAGGAAGAATTCAACCTTCTTCAAGGAAAGAATTCAATTTTCCTTGAAGCCTGGGAAAAGAAGACCTCAAACATAATGTTATACAAAAAAAAAAAAGAAAGAAAGAAAAGGCAGAGAAATACTACACAAATGAAGGAAAAAACTAGAAACACAGAAGTGCAAACAAATGAAGAAGAAATAGGCAAACTACCTGTAAAGCAATTCAGAGTAATAATAGTAAAGATGATAAAAAAAAAAAAAAAAACCTTGAAAACAAAATGGAGAATGCAAGAAAATGCAAAAATCAGCAAAGACAAAGAAGAATTAAAGAATAAAATTAAAGAATAAACATAGAGAGACAAACAACACAGTTACTGAAATTGAAAAAGCTCTAGAAGGAATCAATAGCAGGATATCTGAAGCAGAAGAACAAATCAGTGAGCTGGAAGATAAAATGGTAGAAATAACTTCTCAAGAGCAGAATAAAGTAAAAAGAATGAAAAAAAAAAAAAACTGAGGATAGTCTCAGAAACCTCTGGGACAATATCAAATGCACCGACAATAGAATAATAGGGGCCCCAGAAGAAGAGAGAAAGAAAGGGTATGAGAAAATTTCTGGAGATTATGGTTGAAAATTTCCCCAATATGGAAAAGGAAACAAGTCCAAGAGGCACAAAGAGTCCCATATAAGATAAACCCAAGAAGAAACACGCCAAGACACAGACTAGTCAGACCAACAAAGACTAAACAGAAAGAAAGAGTACCAAAAGCAGCAAGGGGAAAGCAACAAGTAACACGCAAGGGAAACCCCATGCTTAACATACAAGGGAAACCCCATGCTTAACACGCAAGGGAAACCCCATGCTTAACACGCAAGGGAAACCCCATGCTTAACA
>CM035287.1:53695845-53784591 GCA_020226075.1 Hydropotes inermis
GCTGATCTTTCAGCAGAAACTCTGCAGGCCAGAAGGGAATAGAAGGATATATTTAAACTACTGAAAGGGAAAAATATACAACCAAGGTCACTCTACCCAGCAAGGATCTCATTCAAAATTTACGGAGAAATGCAAAGCTTCTCAGCCAAGCAAAAGTTAAGAGAATTCAGTACCACCAAACCAGCTTTACAACAAATGTTAAAGAAATACAAGAAAAGAAAAAAAATCTACAAACTCAATCCCAAACAATTAAGGAAATGACAATAGGAACATATATATCAATAATTAGTTTAAATGTAAATGGATTAAATGCTCCAACCAAAAAACACAGATTGGCTGAATGGATATAAAAGCAAGACCCGTATATATGCTGTCTACAAAAAACCCACTTCAGACTTCAAGACACATATAGTCTGAAAGTGAGAGAATGGAAAAATATATTTCATGCAAATGGGAAGCACAAAAAATTCTGAAGTAGCAATCCTCATATCAGACAAAATAGACCTGAAAATAAAGAATATTACAAGATATAAGGAAGGATACTACCTAATGATCAAGAGATCAATCCAAGATGCAGACATAGCAATTGTAAATACCTATGCACCCAACATAGGAGCAGCTCAATACATAAGACAAACACTAACAGACATTAAATGAGAAATTGACAAGAACACAATAATAGTAAAAGACTTCAACACCCCACTCACACCAATGGACAGATCATCAAAAGAAAAATTAATAAGGAAACACGAGTCTTAAATGATACATTAGATAAGATGGATCTCATTGATATCTTCAGGACATTCATCCAAATGCAGAAGAATCCACCTTCTCAAGTGCACATGGAACATTCTCCAGGATAGACCATATCTTGGGTCACAAATCAAACCTCAGTAAATTTTAAAAAATTGAAATCATATCAAGCATCTTCTCTGACCTCAATGCTATGAGACTAAATATCAGTTACAAGAAAAAAAAAACTGTAAGAAACACAAACACATAGAGCTTAAACAACACATTTCTGGATAACCACCAGATTGCTGAAGAAACCAAAAGGGAAATCAAAAAATTTCTAAAAACAAATGACAGTGAAAACACCTAAAACCTATGGGATGCAGCAAAAGCAGTTTTAAGGGGGAAGTTTATAACAATACAATCCTACCTCAAGAAGCAAGAGAAACATCAAATAGACAAACTGAATTTACACCTACAACAACTGGAAAAAGAAGAATAAAAAAAGCCTCAAAATTAGTAGAAGAAAGCATAAAGATCCTAGGAGAAGTAAATGAAAAACAAAGGAAAGAAACAAAAATATAGTAAAACTAAAAGCTGGGTCTTCAAGAAGGTAAACAAACTTGACAAATCTTTAGCCTGACTCATCAAAAAAAAAAGAGAAGAATCAAATCAACAAAATTAAAATTAAAAAGGAGAGGTTACAACAGACAATGCAGAAATACAAAGGATTATAAGAGACTATTATGAACAATTATATGGCAATAAAATGGATAACTTGGAAGAAATGGACATATTCTTGGAAAAGTTCAATGTTCCAAGACTGAAACAGGAAGATATATAAATCATGAGCAACCCAATTACAAGCACTGAAATTGAAGCTGTGATCAAAAATCTCCCAAAACATAAAAGCCCAGGACCAGACGGCTTCACAGGAGATTTCCATCAAACATTTAGAGAAGAGCAAATGCATATCCTTCTAAAACTCTTTCAAAAAATTGCAGAGGAAGGAGCACATCCAAAAGCATTCAATGAGTTCACCATCACCCCAATAGCAAAACCAGTCAAAGACAACAAACACACACACACAAAAAAAAACTATGGGCAAATATCACTGATGAACATAGAACATGCAAAAATCCTCAACACAATTTTAACAAACAGAATTCAGAAACACATCAAAAAGCTCATACACCATGATCAAGTTGGGTTTATTCCAGAAATGCAAGGATTCTTCAATATATGCAATCAGTCAGTGTGATACTCTATATTAACAAACTGAATGATAAAAACCATATGATCATCTCAGTTCAGTTCAGTCACTCAGTCATGTCTGACTCTTTGTGACCCCATGGACTGCAGCACCCCAGGCCTCCCTGTCCATCACCAACTCCCGGAGTTTACTAAAACTCATCTCCACTGAGTCAGTGATGCCATCCAATCCACCTCATCTCTCTCGCCTCATTCTCCTATCACCTTCAGTCATTCCCAGCATCAGGGTCTTTTTCAATGAGTCGGGTTTTTTTGCATCAGGTGAAACAAAGTATTGGAATTTCAGCTTCAGCATCAGTCCTTCCAATGAACACCCAGGACTGATCTCCTTTAGGATGGACTGGTTGGATCTCCTTGCAGTCCAAAGGACTCTCAAGAGTCTTCTCCAACACCACAGTTCAAAAGCATCAATTCTTGGGCACTCGGCTTTCTTTATGGTCCAAATCTCACATCCATACATGACTACTGGGAAAACCATAGCTTGGAGTAGATGGACCTTTGTTGGCAAAGTAATGTCTCTGCTTTTGAATATGCTGTCTAGGTTGGTCATAATTTTCCTCCCAAGGAGTAAACGTCTTTTAATTTCATGGCTGTGGTCACCATCTACAGTGACTTTGGAGCCCCCCAAAAAATAAAGTTTCCCACTGCTTCCATTGTTTCCCCATCTATTTACCATGAAGTGATGGGACGGGATGCCATGATCTTAGTCTCTGAATGTTGAGCTTTAAGACAACTTTTTCACTCTCCTCTTTCATTTTCATCAAGAGGCTCTTTAGTTATTCTTCTCTTTCTGCCATAAGTTTGATGTCATCTGCATATCTGAGGTTATTGATATTTTTCCTGGAAATCTTGATTCCAGCTTGTGCATCATCCAGCATTTCTCATGATATACTCTGTGTATAAGTTAAATAAGCAGGGTGACAAAATAGAGCCTTGACATACTCCTTTTCTGATTTGGAACCAGTCTGTTGTTCCATGTCTAGTTTTAACTGTTGTTTCTTGACCTGCATACATATTTCTCAGGAGGCAGTTCAGGTGGTCTGGTATTCCTGTCTATTTAAAAATTTTCCACAGTTTGTTGTGATCCACACAGATCATCTCAATAGATGCATAAAAAGCCTTTAACAAAATTCAGCACCCACTTATGATTAAAACTCTTCAAAAAATGGTCATAGAAGAAACCTATATCAACAGAGTAAAGGCCATAAATGATAAGTCTACAGCAAACATTACTCTCAATGGTGAAACACTGAAAGCATTCCCCCTAAGATCAGGAACAAGACAAGCATGTCCACTTTCACCACTATTATTCAACATAGTTCTGGAAGTCCTAGCTATAGCAATCAGAGAAGAAAAAGAAATAAAAGGAATCCAGGTCAGGAAAGAAGAAGTAAACCTCTCACTCTTTGCAGATGACATAATACTATATGTAGAAAACCCTAAAGTTAGTATCAGAAAATGTCTAGAGCTAATCAGTGCATTTAACAAAATTGCAGGATACATAATCAATATATGGAAATCTCTTGCATTTCTGTATACTAACAATGAAAAATCAGAAAGAGAAGTCAAGGAATCAATCCCATTCACCATCGCAAAGTGAAGTGAAGTGAAGCCACTCAGTCGTGTCCGACTCTTTGCAATCCCATGGACTGTAGCCTACCAGGCTTCTCCTTCCATGAAACTTTCCAGACAAGGATACTGGAGTGGGGTGCCATTTCCTTCTCCAGGGGATCTTCCCGACCCAGGGGTCAAACCCGGGTCTCCTGCACTGCAGACAGGTGCTTTACCATCTGAACCACCAGGGAAGCCAAAAAAAAAAAAAAAAAAAAATTAAATATCTAGGAATAAATTTACCTAAGGAGACAAAAGAACTATACATAGAAAATTATAAGACACTAATGAAAGAAATCAAAGACAATATAAACAGATGGAGAGATATTCCATGTTCCTGGGTAGGAAGAATCAGTATTGTGAAAATGATTATACTACCAAATGCAATCTACAGAGTCAATGTGATCCCTATCAAATTACCAATGGCATTTTTCACAGAACTAGAACAAAAAAATTTCACAATTCATATGGAAACACAAAAGACCCCAAATAGCCATACAGTCCTGAGAAATAAGAATGCATCTGGAAGAATTAATCTTCCTGAGTTCAGATTATACTGCAAGCTATAGTCATCAAGACAGTGTGGTACTTGCACAAAAACAGAAATGTAGACCAATGGAACAAGTTAGTAAGCTGAGAAATAAACCCATGGACCCATGGATATCTTATTTTTGACAAAGGAGGCAAGAATATACAATGGGGCAAAGACAGCCTCTTCAATAAATGGTGCTGGGAAAACTGCACAGCTCCATGTAAAAGAATGAAATTAGAACACTTCCTAACACCATACACAAAGATAAACTCAAAATGGATTAAAGGCCTAAATTTAAGACCAGAAACTACATAACTCTTAGAGGAAAACATAGGCAGAAGACTCGATGACATAAATCAAAGCAAGATCCTATGTGACCAACCTCCTAGAGTAATGGAAATAAAAACTAAAGAAAACAAGTGGGACCTAATTAAACTTAAAACCTTTTTCAAAGCAGAGAAACTATAAGCAGGGTGAAAAGACAATCCTCAGAATGGGAGAAAATAATAGCAAATTAAACAACTGACAAAGAATTAATTTCCAAAATATACAAGCAGCTCATACAACTCAATATCAGAAAAACAAACAACCCAAACAAAAAGTTGGAAAAAGACTTAAACACACATTTCTCCAAGGAAGACATACAGATGGCCAACAAACACATGAAAAGATGCTCAACATCACTCATTATTAGAGAAATGCAAATCAAAACTTCAATGAGATGTCACCTCACACTGGTCAGAATGGCCACCATCAAAACGTCTACAAACAAGAAATGCTGGAGAGTGTGCGGAGATAAGGAAACGCTCTTGCACTGTTGGTGAGAATGTAAATTGATACAGCCACTAAGGAAAACGTTATGGAGATTCCTTAAAAAACTAGGAATAAAACCACCATATGACCCAGCAATCCCACTCTTAGGCATATACCCTGAGGAAACCAAAATTGAAAATCAGTCCTTAAATGTGAAGAATCTTTCTCCTCTGATGTCAGATGAGATACAATGATGGCAGAAGGGTCAGAGAGAAATCTGATGTTGTTAACTTGGAAGATAGAGTAACAGGGCCTCCAGTGGATGTATATGGACAGCTTTGGAAGCTAGAAAAAGCAAGGAAACAAACTCTATCCTAGACTTCCCAGGAAGAAATGAAGCCTTAGAGATTTCTTTATTTTAGCCTGGTGAGACTTTGAAGCTATAGAACTGAAAGACAACAAATTAGTGTTGTTTTAAGCCACTGTTGGTGGTAATTTGTCACAGCAGCAATGGAAAACTCGTATGATATTATACAGTGATGTTCAATTAAAAATGTGCACAGTCTTGCCTCCTTGCTATTAATAATACAGGCTCTCTGAAGTCAGGAAGACCATTTGATACCTCTGTTCATAAATTATAGCTTTGCTTGCTAACATGTTGCTTTCCATATAGTGGGAAGGGTTCAGTATTTATTTGATTGATCCAATGTTCCTATTACAGTGTTATATTCTACCCTTTCTCCTTCTTCTTTCTATATCCAAAGAGTCTCAAGAAGTCTGTGGGAAAAGTCGGTCAGGTTCATATTGGATAAATATAGTAAAAAAATAAGAGGTTTTAGTTATGGGATTTTGAATTAGCATATACATCTAAAAGACAGTAGAATCCTTCCAGAAATAGCTTCCCTTCAGACAGATTCTGCCACCTGAAATACTAATACAACAATCATCTCTTATTCTAATCACAAGCATTTCCTCCTAATAACTCATGATTGCAGTAGCTTCTCGCTTTAATTACCACACAGACTCTGTGCACCACAGACAACAGGCATTTCACACAGACATCATTTCCGTCAGAAAAGGCACCAGTGATTGATGTCAGAGAGCCATTATTAGATACCACATTGGCTGGGCTCAGAAGATAGACTATTTATAGAAAAATGAATTACATATAATTTGAAAGAGAAACATAAGTGGCAAATAAAGACACTAGTCATAGGGCTTTATAGTGTCTTTATATCCATCTCACAAAAGGTTTGATGGTCATTTACACATTAGCATTACACATATTTGAATAAAATAATCACTATTGTAAAATATTTTGAATGTTTTTAAATTATTTTAAGTTTTTTTTTAGATAATAAAACACTTTGAAGATAGTTATAACATTGCACAGTATTAAACTTGGAAGGTAATTTTGAAGTGGTTTTGTTCAACTATTCAATTAATGCAGAAATTCATTTTTCAATATCTTGATAGGGTTGTGTATTGTCTGCTTAGCTTTATAAAATTTCAAAAACTTGGAAATATAATCCTTAGTAGTTCAGACTGTGAAAACAGAGATTGAGGAAGTTCAGAAAATAGTCTTTGCTCTTTTACTTTCAAGAAATTTTATTAGGAAGCATAGGAAGGGGAGAACATAGAAACTAAACACAAACTAGGAGTGAAAGAAGGGCCAGGGAAGGTGTGCGGATGGCCCATCATCAAGAGAGCTGGAAGCCTGTTTCTGTGACTTATTTGCTGTGTGACACGGGGAAGTCACATCCACCCTTGGATACACAATAATTTAAAAAGTTCATGTGTGTTTAGTCACGCAGTCGTGTCCGCCTCTTTGTGATCTCATGGACGGTAACCCACCAGGCACCTCTGTCTGTGGGGACTCTCCAGGCAAGAGTACTGGACTTGGTTGCCATGCCCGCCTCCAGGGGATCTTCCCGACCCAGGAATTAAACTCGGGTCCCCTGCATTTACCATCTGAGCCACCATTAATAATGGAAGTGAAATAACTTTATAAACACAATTCATCTAAACAGGAGTAATTTCTCCAAGATATTTCCTCTGTTGCTAGTGTATAAGGTTTCCTTTCTTCATGTCACATTGATTTAGTCAGCATTTGTTTATTTCTGAGTGGTAAACTCTTTGCAGCATATGCGAAGAGTCTGCATTTCTTTTCAAGGAAACATAATTTTAAATTCAACATTTAGAAATCGTATATGTGATTTCCTAGAGAATTTCTGGAAAAGAATTAGTGAAAATAAGCACTTATAAAATTTGTTTTTTAAGTTTTTAACTGCTTGGTAAAGATACTACATTTGTGAATGAAGAGTTTCCATTTAAGAATGATCTGTAGAATTTCAAATTGATGATGAGAGTTATAGCAAGTTCAAGGTATTGATAATATTAACTATTTTAAAAAATGATCAAAACTTTAGCAAAATATGATAAAGTAAAGGTAAAGTAAAGGTAAAGGTGAATCCACTTGTTCATATATACATTCTCATTAAAGAGAATGAGAAAATTTAGACCAACAAAAAAATAATCTATTTGGTGATACCTAAGAACTCTCAAGTAGAGAGGAATTGCAAGACCAAGATCTAAAAGAAAAGAAAAGGAAATACTGTGGAAATAAACCCAAAATATGGGGCTGTATGCTCTCCAGGGGCAGACAGCAATTATAGAGGGTATTACTGAGCGCCTGAGAAGCCAAGGAGAGCATTTGGCAGGTTCATGTGCAGCAAAGACAGAACTTATAGTCCAGAGCCCACTGCGGATGAGAGGAGGTGGCAGGCACTCCGGGTTTAGTTCAGGACCCAAAAGAATGTCATTGTAGAAATGAGAGAGAAAAGGAACTAGATCTTCTGACACCAAAAAGAGAACTTAATACTGAAGGAAAATGCTAAAGATAAGATAAACTGATAAAATAGAAAATAAATATGCACTGGAGATGGATTTACAAAGCCAGGTTCCTACAAACACAATGGTGAGCAAAAGAAGCCAGGGCCCAAACAGTGCATGATAAATGACTCCATCCCTTCATACTTTGAAAATGGACAGATCAAATCTATGATTTTAGAAGTCAGGATAGTAGTCCCCCTGGGAGAAAGGAAGGAGTATGATTGGGAGAGGTTACAAATGGAGTTTCTGAAAGCAATGGAAATACTTTATTTCCTGACCTAGATGATAACTACAAAGCTTTATTTGCTGATAATTCATTAAGCTATGCATTCTGATTTATGCAATTTTCTGTATGTGTGTTGCAGTCAATAAAATTAAAAGGAAAAAAAAATTTAACAACAGAGCAACTGACTATAATATTGATATATACAAAATGGTACTTAAAAATAAGCCTGATGTCCTTCTAAAGGACAAGTGATGAGTCTATTTGTCTTTAACATAAGAATTATAGAGTCCTCGTTTATACAGAGTACAGTCTATCCTACACAATAAACATAAACTCTTAAGACACAAATCAGATCTTTCCACACTCTGCTCCAGATTCCCCATGACTTATGTCATTCTTAGAACAGAACCCACAGTAAGTTCATAATCTGGCCCCTGGTCACTACTTTGCCTTCATTTCTTATTCTTTGCTTTGCCCTAGCACCCGACTCCTCACGGAACCTTAAACATACTTAGCAGGGCTTCCTTTCAGAGTTTCTGCGGTTTCTGTTTATCCTGGAATGTTCGCACCCCAGAAATACACGCCCTACTCCTGCGCCTTATTCCTGATGTTGTTCAGCTGCTCCTTCCTCAGCAAAGCCCATCTCTGATCACCTCGTTTTATTTTTAGTTTTTAAATCTTTTCATAGGCATATAATTGATTTCTGATGTTGTGTTAGTTTCAGGTGTACAACCAAGTGATTCAGTTAAATTTTTCAGATTCATTTCCATTATAAGTTATTATAAGATATTGAATATAATTCCTTGTGCTATATAGTAGGTCCCTGTTACTAATTTATTTTATATATAGTAGTTATGCATCTGTTAATTTCAAACTAATTGATCCCTCCTCCCTGTCTCCTTTGGTGATCATAAGATTCTTTTCTAAGTCTATGGATCTGTTTCATAAATAAGTGAATGTTTTATTTTAAAATGCACCTCCAACCTTCTAGATACCCTCTCTTTCCTTTTCCAGATTTTTTTTCATTCTCTTATCACTTATAACTGATATTACACTGCATGTTTATTTGTTTATGTTTGCCAGTGTAGGAATTTTCCTGTTTGCCCTTCACAACATGTAAAACATATCTGACATGGAATATAAGTAGGCATTCCACATGTTGTTCTGAAATTACTAGATGAATGAATAGAAGAATTAATCTATGAACACAATGTATTTCAAAAAGTGCTGGCAAGAAGATTTGAAGACTATGATACAGTTCACCGATGTCAAGACACTTTTATACCCTGGGCCCATCAGTCTTAAATTTAGCAGTGTGAAGACAGTTGGTTTTCACAAGGGGAAATAAGACTTGAAGTTTCTTTCTAATTGAATTTCTATGAACTACAAAACATAGCAGCCTTTGTTTACAATGCTATTGACTGACTGTTCACATTTGTAGGTGTAGCTCACAGCATTCCCAGGAGAAAAACAAGAAAAACTTTGCCAAGGCAGGATTCTGCACAGGTTGTTATTTACTCAACTTTTTCTTCTCTGGGCTCCAGAGTCTTTATCTGCTAACTGTCTGCATTAGTCAGGGCTCTCCAGAGAAAAACAACAAAGAGAATTCTGATTGTTCTGTATTCAAAATAACCGTCTTGTTGAGGTCTGGATGCCAGGGTCTTTTTTTTTTTTTTTGGTAGTGAATTTTGTCATACACTGAAATGAAACAGCCATGGGTTTACATGTGCTCCCCATCCCGATCCCCCCTCCCACCTCCCTCTCCACCCGATCCCTCTGGGTCTTCCCAGTGCACCAGCCCCGAGCGCTTGTCTCATGCATCCAACCTGGGCTGGTGATCTGTTTCACCCTAGATAATATACATGTTTCTATGCTGTTCTCTTGAAACATCCCACCCTCGCCTTCTCCCACAGAGTCTAAAAGACTGTTCTATAAATCTGGTCTTTTATAGATTAGAGATGAGGGAAGGTGAGGAAGCAAACTAAAAGGGCCATTCATCTTGCAGACAGCTCCTAGAATGGCAAACCTCAGGCAGGGGGTGTGTTAATTTCTCCCTTCCTGCCATCCACAGGTGGACAGGGTTCTGAACAAAGGCACCTAGTTTAACAGTCTGGAGGAGGGGCAGGATTCTCTGAGGCAAACCATTCTGCATAATCGTAATAACAAAAGCAACGAAATGCAAGTCAAGGAAACAGTTCCAACATAGGGTCAGAACTGGTTTCTTCCCTTCAACATCTTCAAAATTACTAACCTTGATGATCCCTGAAGCAAGAAGCAAATATTTTATCATGGACTGTGGTGGGTAGCAGCAAAACTATGCACTCCAGAGAGAAGTCAGATGGGACAAAATTTGTTTCTCAATAATATGGCATCAGAGATCTCTATCAGAAATCAGGCATTTCCACTTATTATCCTCCACTAATTCTACGTATTTATAGCATGTCTTGATTCAGTTCAGTTCAGTCACTCAGTCCTGTCTGACTCTTTGCGACCCCATGGACTGCAGCGCACCAGTCTTCCCAGTCCATCACCAATTCCCATAGCTCACTCAAACTCATGTCAATGGAGTCCATGATGCCATCCAACCATCTCATCCTCTTCTCCTCCCGCCGTCGATCTTTCCCAGCTTCATGGTCTCTTCCAATGAATCAGTTCTTCGCATAAGGGGGCCAAAGTATTAGAGCTTCAACTTCAGCATCAATCCTTCCAATGGATATTCAGGACTGATTCCCCTTAGGATTGTCTGGTTGGATCTCATTGCAGTCCAAGAGACTCTCAAGAGTCTTCTCCAACACCACATGTCTCAGCTAGACATACTCAATTATAGTGTGTCCCAATTTAGGTTCAGAGATTCTCAAAAAAAAAAAAAAGATTACCTTTATAGATACCTGAGTTAAAAGACATCTACCAGATATTATCACACAATAACATTTTGATAGTTAATTTTGGGTGTTGACTTGTCATGGGATGCCCAGATTAACCATTTTTTCTGGTGTGTCTGTGAAGGTGTTTCCTATAAGATTATCATTTGAATCAGTAAACTGTCCTCCTCAAAGTGGATGGGCACCATCCAATCTCTTGATGGCTTGAATAGAACAAAAAGTGGAGGAAAATGGAATTCAACCTTTTATTTTTCTGCCTCACTGCTGGAGTGAGACATCTCATTTTATATTCTGCTCCCAGACTGAGATTTACATTATTAACATCCCAGTTCTCAGGCTGTTGGATCCAGACTGGAAAGCACCACTGGCTTTTCTAGGGCTGATAGATAGATAGATAGATAGATAGACAGATAGATAGATATCCTCTTGGTTATCTGTGGTTAATAGATATAACCAAGATATAAATATCTGGTTAAATATCTTGGTTATATTTGAAAACAATAACAGTGTGAAATATTCAGTAGAGTACTTGACATATAGTAATCACTCAGTAACTGTAAACTTGTACAAAAAACAAAAATGAACAACTGGATATGTATAAAATGATTTAATGTATAGTTTTATGTGCTTTTTCAACCTGTAACTTTAACTATTTGGTCTTTACATGTTAATTTCCTTAAGGGAGATGATTATCTCTAGTATGTTCTGCAACTTCCAGTCTTTCACTGGCTTGCTCTACACCTATCTCCAGGTACTCTCTGGCACAAAGTGCTTCAACAATCAATAACAAGCAAGAGTTTTAATTCCTTTCAGAAAAGAAGAGTCTTTTCTTGTTTGAGAAAGAACTTTCCCAAGGCTCAGAGGCATCTCCTCCCTGCCACTTCCCATGTGACCCCCTAAACTTCGCTCAGGGAACCGTAAGTCGGGGAACTCCAGTTCTGTCCCTTCATGCGCCTCGCCTGGGCTGTATGGACATTATGTCACTGGACATTTATTCCGGGACAGCCACGGGTTGCTGCTACTGCACCGGATTTGCCCCCGGTCTGTTATGTCTCATATATTTTGAAACTTGGAAATAGAATGTCAGCTCTTCAGTGCCAAAGGCACCACCTGAGGCTGTTGTGTGATTCAAGCATTTTCATCTCCTCCCGCTCTTTTGCTTTGAAATCAGTACGGTTATGTGTAATCAAAGAACAAATATGATCACTCAAAGGGATTAGTGGCTGGTAAATTTAGAACTAACCCTTCATATGCGACTTCACACAGAGATTGTTTTTCATCTTTCTCTGCATGTCATAGAGCTCATCTAAATGAGAAGCACAAATGCTTTCAAAGTAATTCCACACACAGCTCTAAGCTGTAAAAATAATGGTGAAAAAGAAGCCTTTGGTGTATTATCAGTTCCAACCACCTGACTTTTCATTACACTCAAGATAAACTCAATAATGTTACTGGCTTTGTAATTTTTTTTTAATTAACAGGACAAGTTTACAGCATTTAGGAAAGAACATTGAATATTCCTAATAGTGAAATGGTAAGCATGAAGAATCAAGAAGGACAAGTTCATTAACATAATATTAATTGAATATCATGTGGAAAATGTTGTGATAAGTTTGGGGGAAACATAAGAATGATGTCTTAGTCGCCTCAGGCTGCTATAACAAAACTGGATATCAACAATAAAAATGTATTTCCATAGTTCTGGGTGTTGTAAGTCAGATCAGGGTGCCAGCAGGTTTCTGGTGAGAGTTCTCCTGCAGGTGACTGACGTCTCATTGTAGTCTCACGCGGTGGGAGGAGAGCTAGCTGGCTTTCTGACCTCTTCCTGTAACTTCATCCTCATGACCTAATTACCTTACAAAGGCCCACCTTCAAATACCATCACATCAGGATTCGGGTTCAATATAGTAATTTTGGAGGGACACAAATATTCAGCCCAAGAGAGATGAGTAAAAAGAGTTGCTGATCTCAAGGATTTCACTATTCAGTTGTAGACAAATAGGGCATAACTGTATGGAATCAAAGCCCTCCAGTAGCTTTAGGGAAACATTGATTTTCCTGAAACTGAGCCTGCAGTATACAGTATATCTGAGAAATATGTTATATTTACCTTTTTTCGAATGGCCCCAACATTAGGTAGAAGAAAGTTTAGGGGGGAAATAATTTTGGGACTCAATTTAAGAGGCTACATGTGTAAACTGAAAGTCCTGCTAAATCTCAATGTTTTCCATATTCATTCCTGACATTTACAGTCTCTGGGGACAGACGCTTTCCACCAATCCCACTTCCAGAGCTACCAGTGCACTCCTGTCCGTCTTACGTGACTACATCCTCACTGAGATGCAGTTCTTATCTCTCTGGAGCCGTTACAGATTCCGCTTCATACATCCTCAGCTCCGTGCTCTGTGCTCACGAGTGCTGCCTTTACAAGCAGTATGAATCTTAGAGTATATTTCTATTCTTTTCCCTTGTCTCTTTTCCTGCATTATTATTTTCTTCTTTCCCTTCCCCTTTGATACACAAGTGAAAAATGTAAACCCATAACCACATGAAGCCTTAGGAAATGCCTTTTTGGAGCTATGAGTCATGACATAAGAGCTGGCTTTCAGCCACGGACCTTATTCACAGACTAATATACGTAAGAAGAATCCAATAAGCTCCAATTTGTACAAATTAAAATAAAATAGCATAGTGTTTGAGAGTTCTATATATATTATAAGTGTGTGCCTGGGGTGTTTTCAGATGATGGATTTTGATAATAATTAGAAGTGGCCTAAGTTTATAAAACAAAGAACATGTGTGTGTGTAGATTGGTCCAGAACTAACTTGTGGGGTGTAAAGTATATCAGTTAATTTAAGAAGATAGATAAGATTTTAAAATAGGAAATGACTGTGAAGGTTGTTCTAGATGAGGGAAATCTGTGATTGATGGTGTGTACAAAACTGTGAGTTGACCTCCACTGAAAATGGTGAGGTAAATGCAGCTGAGGTCTAATTCCATCAAAATTCTGGGTCTAGATCTTATTCATTTTTCTTCTGTTTGTCAGGCAAACTCCATGGTATATAGAAAACGTGTGTGTGTGTGTGTGTGTGTGTGTGTGCATGTGTACATATGTGTGTGTCTGAGGACCAATGAGTTTCTTCAGGAGGTAGTCAAGATGCTATTTCCTTGTGTGCCTCTCTGCTGACTGTGGGGATTAGATCCAATTGCAAAGTAATAAAAGTGTAGAGAAAGGAATGTTGCTATATTAAAGGATAAGCTTTCAAATATATTCCAACAAACACTGTTAGGGGCTTAAGGGAAATCTCATTTCACTTGCTAGCTTTCTTAATGCAGGTCAGGTATATAACCTGTCTCCTGAGAGAACAGACAAAGATATGCTGAACAAGGTTGAGTGAGAACAGCCCACACGGGGAAGAAAATGATAACCCTTCTCTTAACTATTTGTGCTTAGCAACGATGTGAAGGCTAAATAGAGAGGTGTTTGTTGATATCATTGGCTCTACAAGCATAAATATTAAATGATGTGTTTGCTAGATTGTCATTTCTAGTTATTTTTATGGATGTATACATGGCAACTAAGGCTACTGGCGCTGCATTTTACTAGGGAGCTTTCGGCACTTTGTATTGATCTAACCGATTTATAACTTTGCTATGAACAGATTTATCTTCTTCCTAATACCTAGGCATTCTCCTCGCAACTACTTTTCTGCTAACTTTTCCTCAGTTGCTTCCTCTCCATTCCATCCTACAGCCTCAGATTTATTCATCAGTTCATTCATTATTTAGTTTTTGAGAAAAACTGAGAGAAAACATCTTGGAGAGAGAAAAGATTGTAGAATCAGGAGAAAGAAGATAGGAAATGAAGATGGAAATAAATAAATATTCCCTCAATCCCTTTCTCCAGGTTCTAGAAATTTTTAAAATTTTGCTTTCTACAAGGCATTCTAGAAAATAAGTTTGAGGGGAAAAAAGCAAACAAGCTACTAATCACATTTTAACAAAAATGTCCTTATTGTCCCCTCACATAAAACAGATAAAAACATTTACAGGTCAATCATCAAAAGCATCAAGTAATAAAAGCAGATTCAATACCAGCAGAGGTGAGTTCTTTACAAGAGGGCTTTCCTCTCCTCCTAAGAAGTTCAGGCTTCCTATCTCCATTGCTAGTGGTGCAATCATGTACAGAATTAAAACTTCCCACACCCAGAACTCTGTCTTTCCACCTGAATAAATGGAAAGCCCCCGTCGTTCTCTCATCTGGTTTTCAGTGATCCTTCGGACTGTGCATGTCTTTCTGCAGCAGCCAGGCTAAGCTGCAGCCGCAACTCTGCCTGTAAGCGACACAAATGGAAAAGGCAGCAGTCAGAGGTGGGTGACATTCTCTTCCATGCCTCTATAGCGTGTGAGATAAAAATGCCAACTAATGACATCAGAGGTCCTAGTGTGGGTCAGAAGAGAGACACCCAAGGGCATCAAAGGAACCTACTTCTAGCTTCGTGTCATAAGCCAGCACAACATGACCCTACGAGATGAAGTTCCATGACCTAATTTTACAGATTTCTTCCTGATTGCTGAATTGAGACCTGAACCCAAGACCCTAGCTTCCTATTTAAGTAATCAGTGAAAAATGTCTCTCAAGTTTTAAGGTTCTTAAGGAATAAATACATCTTGACTTTACATCCGGTATTTCATAATTTGTTCACTTTCTACAAGAAACCTGAAGACAAGCAAGAAGTCAAAGGGCATTTTACCTAGCAGCAATGATGCAAATGATTATTGTTATTATAATTTTGATTATTTTTATTTATGCTAAAACCTTTAGTCACATCACGATGGGACAGTTTTAGATGCAAGTGTCCCAGAAAAGGGCCACCACATTTGTCAGGTCCTTGGGCAGAACCTATCATAGGTCTGGGTTTTTGGGTTATATTAATTATGCAATACAAAATTAATAAAAATCAGCTAAAATAATTATTGCCATTCTAGAAGAAACACATAAAGATAGGCATTGATGAATCCTCACGGAAATATTGAACCACCGCTTAATAATTTAACTTTTCAGAGAACTTTTGAGAAATATGTTATTTGAAAACATACTTCATCTCCATCAGAGCTGGATATTAATCAGATCTATCAAGTTGAGCTGGTCCCTGTGGGTCCTTCTTTGTCTGAAGTCTGTGCCTGGAAACAAACACTGACCTAGAAGTCATAGCAGTCTAGGTTCAAGACCTGCTACTTCTTAAGCATATAACCCTGGAGAGTCACATATACCTTTTAATTCCATTTTCAGTGCTGACAAAGAGGATAACAATAGCTATGTCACAGGGTGACATGAAATTTAAATGAAATGGATGTATAGGAACACACTTTTTAAAGTCCTTGGCTTTACTATTATAAGATTATTATTTTAATCATATTTTTAAAAATTTAAAGTTGATATAATTTGAAAAGCTTTAGTGACTCCTAAAATAACACTTGAATAAGGAATATTCTAATTGCAAATAATTTCAACCATTTTAAGACACTCAAGTATGTTGCCCAAACCCCAGTGAATTGATTTTAATGATTAGTCAATGACATGAGCAAAAACACATAATAAAATTGAAAAGAATAATTCTGCCTTTTAACTTAAAATCTGCCGGTGGCCACAGAGCCGGCTATTATAGGAAATGAAATCATCTTAGCAAGTCATTTCTTGAGATATAAATAGATACATAGAATTTCATACTTGAAATGTAATCTCATAACCGCAATAATGACAACTAATAAGGCTGTAAGACAGAGTTGTTAAGTTACCAGCAGACAAAGACAGCAGGTCATTGTGAAAACAGTGGGAGTCTTAGGAGCAGACAACCACAGGGTCCTTCAGTGAGTTATAGGACATGGGTGTGTTATCAAGCTTTCTGGTCAGGAGGGGAATGCCTTTTCCCTCTCCAGCCTTTCAAGAGCAGGTACTTCCTCTTAGCACATTCTGGCCTTTCACCACTTCATTTCACTCCACCTAAATGGGAGTGAAGTGACACAATTCATTAGTTACTTTGAGAGGAGTAACTGAAATGTTTGGTTCTTCTCTTTTCTCTTGTGCTCATGAACCTGTCCTCAAAGATCACACATTTTCCTCCATTCTATTTTGTCCATGATAGGAAGGTAAATCTGCTTATCTCTGAGATCTGAGATTAGAGTATTTGCCTAGCCAATTGAGAAACCATACCTGCCAACCTGGTCTCTGATAGTATTTATTGTTGCTATTGTATTTTGTTTAATTGCTAAGTCATGTCTGATTCTTGTGACTCCAAGACTGTAACCAGCCAGACTCCCCTGGACACATATCCTACCAGGATTCTCCATCAGTGGGATTTTTCTATCCATGGGATTTCCCAGGCAAGAATACTGGTGTGGGTTGCCATTTCCTTCTCCAGGGGATCTTCCCGACCCACAGATCAAACTTGCATCTTCTGTGTCTCCTGGATTTTAGGTAGATGCTTTACCACTGAGCCATCGGTGTATTATTTCAGCCTCCATTTTGACTTGATTTTTTTGTCAGCTTCCTCAGATCACACCAGGGTGAACGGGGCAATAGCAATTGTACAGTGGTTCTGTCAATATTCTGACATTATGTGCATCAGCCAAAAGCAATGAAAATTAAAACCAAAATGATGGAACTGGGACAGGCAGCCAGAAAGGGCAGCAAATTGTATGCAGAGAAGAATGCTGGGGATTTAAAGATGTGTGGTGTGGGCCTTGGTGTTCTGACTTCGGTGACTTGAAGAAGCCAGTTTTAGCCTCAGTGACGTTTTTACATGCTGTGATTGACTAAACTGAAATATTTTTACCCAGCTTCATGGTATTTGGGGTTGAGGTAGATTAGTTGTTGTCTCAGATGGTAAAGCATCCACCTGTAATGCAGAAGACCTGGGTTTGATCCCTGGGTTGGGAAGACCCCCTGGAGGAGGGCATGGCAACCCACTCCAGTGCGCTTGCCTGGAGAATGCCATGGACAGAGGAGCCTGGTGGGCTTCAGCCCCTGGGGTCACAAAGAGTCAGACACGACTGAGCAGACTGCACAACACAGCACAGAGTATTTAGGAGATTTTTTGTCCAAAAGCAAATGACTATTTCCTGGAAGCAGAGGTTTAAATGAAGGCCCTAGGGCTTCAAGAAATGTTCTCAAGGAGGGATGGCAATAAGAGGGAGCCTTTGAGCGATAATGTAAAATGAGGGACAGAATGTGGGCATCTTAGCCGAGCAGGATGAGGCGCTCAGCTCTCAGCAGACAGGCAGAGAGTGGCAAAGACTCAAGGGGCGGGGGCCTGGGGAGGACCGAGACCCGGACTCAGGGAACAGACTGCAGCCTCCTCTGTAGGCAGAGCTTTGATATGGAGATATGGCTGAGGTCAATGCTCCATTTCTCAGAAGACAGTAGAGGCCTCTTAGACCTTAGAGGGAAACTGTATTTGCTTCTTTTAAATTGACAGATAGTGAGTTCGCTGGTCCAGTGGTTAAGAACTGCCTTCCAGTGTAGGGGACATCGTGGGGGAACCAAGATGCCGCATTCCCCAACGCAACTAGGCCCACACATCGCAACTACCGAGCCTGCTTGCCACAGCTAGAGACAAGGAACAGAAGGTCCCACTTGCTGCGACTGAGATCTGGCCCAGCTGGAAATAAACAGATAAGTGAAACTGCCAGGTGGTGAAGTCCTGCATAAGCTTCTAAACACCAGTAAAGTTTAGCCTTACAAAGCTATTGCCAGATAATTCTGGACTAGATGTGCTAAATTCCATTCTGTGTGTAGGGCTAAGAAAATAAGAATGGGAGAGTCAGTTTGAGGACTGTCCACAGATTTCAAAATCATTTCCCACTTGATTGTATCAGGGAGTTAGTAGATTGGTTAACTCTGGGTTGAGAGAGAAAACTTACCTAAGAGGCAGGTTTCCTGGCAAGAGACACTGGAAATATCCACAACAGCTCAGGAATGGAAGTGCATACTTATAAGAGAGTGGGCCCCTGGAGCCTGAGTTGCCACCTTTGCAAACTTCTAAACTGTGTAACCAAGCTAAGTGTCATTCTTATAGGCTGGAGGTGAGGCGCATAAATGGATTATCCCCTCAGACGTATGGATGCTGAGCACCAAAGTTAAATTCTTGCTAGAAGAGTTCTTCCAAGTGAGTTTAAATTCACACATCATGGATTAGAACACCTGGAGAAGACTGAGTTGTACCCTGGCCAGGCTTCTACCAAGAACAATCTCTTCTTCTCTCAAAAGGATCTTCCTCTCTGGTCTTTGGCATCATTAAATATCAGATTCTGATGATATTTTTTCCTGGAATAACTGTTTTTAGAAGCGAGAACTAGCTTAATTTGAAATTCCTTAATTTGAATCGTGTGATAATTTTGTGTGTCTCATCAATTCTTTGAACTCTTTAAAAAGTGAGAGTCTACAAATTGTGGTTGAATTAACAGAACTTCTCAGACCTTTAAAAGAATTTGACTCATTCCTGAAGAAAACAGTGCAAGCTGTAGCTGCCGATTGAACCCAGGTCTACCAAAGCATGAAGAGCATTTCTAGCTGGGTCTGAGCTGAAGAAGTTGGGGAGGATGAAACTTTCATTTCTATTCTTTTAATTTTTTATTAAAAGGGTAAGAGAGCTTAATTTCTTGAGTATGAAAGTGGGCTATATGTTTAGTTTCTTTCTAAGATGTCAATACTTTGCATTCAACTGTTAGCATCTAGATTATTGGTGTCTTGGAATATCTTAATTCATTCAATTTCACTGAAGAATCTCTAAAATATTATGTTATCTGATGGGCCATATTATTGGATAAGAAATCAAATATGAAGTAAGCATAGACTTTGGAGGCTGAGTGGCATTGGGTTTAGTTAATACATGATTTTAATCTATTTTAGGACTTTGGAAGCAAAATGATTATCATCCACATTGACTCTAAGAAAATGCTCAAAAAAAGAAGTAATTAGTACACAAGAGTGACATCTTGAAAATGGGAGACTTTCCAAACATATGGCTGATCACTTCAATGGACAGTGTTCATCACTTTGGGAGACAATTGACAAGCTCCCATTGTGTTAAACCCTACGTGTTTATAGGAAAAAAAGTAAGACAACTCTTTTCCTCACTCCTGAATTCTATAAGAAGGGATTTCTCTGGAACTTTCATCACCACTTGCACTCTCTTCCTTCTTTCATTCCTCCCTCAAAGAAGGAATAAGAGGCATACTACCTGGATTCAAGTCTTGCCAACACTTCTTGGTAACTGTTAGAAAGAGACAAGTTGATTAACTCCCCTGTGACTCCCATTTCTCAAGGTAGATTGTGGGCACGGTGGCTAATGACTTCCAATCTATGAGGTCACTGAGTGGAGAACAATGTCTGTCCATAGCAGTGTTGTGTTTAAGTTTTAGCTATTATTTGTCAAGTCTGTCCAGTTCTTTTTAATGATGCTTGTTTGGACCTTTGAAGATTGCACTGCTTGTTTGAAATTATGGGGGGAAAAAAGAGACTATTTTTTTTCTGTTTTGTATTCATCAATTTTCTTTAAACTGTGTCCTAGTATAATAGCCCTTTATTCATAATCTGAATATGAGAATGAGCAACCTATATACTAGAGCATTGGTAAGCAAGAAATTATAGCAAGAATCAGATCTCAGTGTAACTACTCTTCCTTCCATTACCAAATCTAAACCACCTCAGATGAATATTTGGGAGAAGATTCCAGATTTGGAACTATAGGAACAGATATGAAATAGGTAAGCAGGGAAGTGATAAATGTTGATTGGATTAGGAAAATCCAGTAGGATTTCCAGGTAGCAGTAAGGCCCTACTTGATATTAGTGGTCATGATAAAAAATGATAAAGAGGCTCAGAAGAGGAACAGACTATCTAATAAGTTGCATTTATGCAGGACAGGTGTTTTCACAGGCAAGCGTGATGGCCTTCACCCAAAATGGGCAGGATGAGGAGTGGTCCACAGAGCCTCCGAGACTGGAAAACCCCCTGGTGTTTGTGGTAAGTAATCCCCGTAAGACCTTCAAAGCTCCTTTCCAAATCTCCTAAATTAAATACTTTCCAAATCTCTTAAACAGTAAAAGAAAACTATTTATGTATCAAAATATTATTACACCATGGCCAAGTAAGATTAATTACAAAAATGTTGTCATAAAACCTATCAATATAGTGTATTCCATCAACATGGTTAGAGACTAAATTAATATGACCGTGTGATAAACACACATGTATTAATTTTTGAGAGCTAAGAAATATTATAACTAAATTGGAATAAATGAAAATTAATAAAGACTTTAGTAAAATCAACCATAGATAAAAACACCGAAACCATTTCATTTAAATTCAGAAACTATGCAGGGATTCCCAACCACTGTTATCTTCAATATTGCTTCAGAGTTTTTAGTAAATGAAGTCATGCAATAAAATAAAATAATATTTATAAAAACAGAAATATAAGAAATAAAGCTCTTGAATGATTTGATTCTTAAATAGACAAAAACAAATCAGTCTTGTTAAAAATAAACTCATATGATATTCAGATAAAAATGAGCAATTCGATATTGTGTCTAATTTAGCAATGAATACTTCCCTGGTAACTGAGTTGGTAAAGAATTCGCCTGCAATGCAGGAGACCAGGTTTTGATCCCTGGTTCAGGAAAAACCCTGGAGAAAGAAATGGCAACCCTCTCCAGCATTCCTGCCTGGAAAATCCAATGGACAGAGAAGACTGCCAGGCTACTGTCCATGGAGTCACAAGATTTCAACATGACTTAGCAATTAAATCACCACCACCACTTACAAAAAAAAGGAAAAAAAATTGCTTACACCTATAAGACACAAAAATTGAAACATGCACATGAATGAATATTGAAGGCATAGGATCCACATGTGTAAAATCTTGTTGAAAGACATAAAACACAATGAACCAATTAAAACCAAATCATAATGCTAAACAAAAAGACTTACTATTGTGAATATGCTAGTTGTTAAAAAATGAATGAGTGGGCCTCTCACCTTCTGAGATGGCTCCTGCTGTCTGTGGAGTGGGTTTCTCCCAAGGCCGTTCTCACCTTTTGAGATACACTGCATTCTGTCTATTGAATGTGTATCTCTCTAAATAAATCCACTTCTTACCAATCAATTTCTCTCTCACTAAATTCTTTCTGTGATGAAACATAAAGAACTTGAGCTTCATAAAAATAAAAGAAAAAGAATGAGCAATTGTTAATACAGTTCTAATAAGATCCCAATAGAGCTGAAATTCTGGGGAAGAAAAGGAGTGTTTCTGACAGCAATTGAAAAAAATAAAAACAAAAAACTTTATGGTTTGTAAGGAAAAGAAAATGCCTAAGATCACCAAGAACATTTTTTAAAAGAGTAGTGAACAGAACCTTTATCAGATACCACAGTTTATTTTAAAGCCTCTGTGTTTTATATATCATTGGCATTGAGTTCAGTTCAGTCACTCAGTCATGTGACCTTATGAACTGCAGCAGGCCAGGCTTCCCTGTCCATCACCAACTCCCAGAGTTTGCTCAAACTCATGTCCGTTGAGTCACTGATGCCATCCAACCATCTCATCCTCTGTCCTCCCCTTCTCCTTGTGCCTTTGATGTTCCCCAGCATTAGGGACTTTTCCAATAAGTCAGTTCTTCCCATCAGGTGGCCAAAATATTGGAGCTTCAGCTTCAGCATCAGTCCTTCCAAGGAATATTCAGGGCAGATTTCCTCTAGGATTGACTGGTTTGATCTCCTTGCAGTCCAAAGGACTCTCAAGAGTCTTCTCCAACACCACAGTTCAAAAGCATCAATTTTTCAACTCTCAGCTTTCTGTATGGACCAACTCTCACATCCATACATGACAACTGGAAAAATCATAGCTTTGACGAGACATATCTTTGTCAGTTAGAAATGGTATGGATCTGACAGAAGCAGAAGATATTAAGAAGTGGCAAGAATACACAGAAGAACTGTACAAAAAAGATCTTCATGACCCAGATATTGACAATGGTGTGATCACTCACCTAGACCTAGACATCCTGGAATGTGAAGTCAAGTGGGCCTTAGACGGCATCACTACGACTAAAACTAGTGGAGGTGATAGAATTCCAGTTGAGCTATTAAAATCCTAAAAGATGATGCTATGAAAGTGCTGCACTCAATATGTCAGCAAATTTGGAAAACTGAGCAGTGGCTACAGGACTGGAAAAGGTCAGTTTTCATTCGAATCCCAAAGAAAGGCAACGGCAAAGACTGCTCAAACTACCGCACAATTGCACTCATTTCACACACTAGTAAAGTAATGTTCAAAATTCTCCAAGCCAGGCTTCAGCAATACGTGAACCAAGAACTTCCAGATGTTCAAGCTGGTTTTAGAAAAGGCAGAGGAACCAGAGATCAAATTTCCAGCATCCACTGGATCATTGAAAAAGCAAGTGAATTCCAAAAAAGCATCTATTTCTGCTTTATTGACTATGGCAAAGACTTTGACTGTGTGGATCACAATAAACTGCAGAAAATTCTGAAGGAGATGGGAACACCAGACCACCTGACCTGCCTCTTGAGAAACCTGTATGCAGGTCAGGAAGCAACAGTTCCAACTGGACATGGAACAACAGACTGGTTCCAAATAGGAAAATGAGTATGTCAAGGCTGTATATTGTCACTCTGCTTATTTAACTTATATGCAGAGCACATCATGAGAAATGCTGAACTAGATGAAGCACAAGCTAGAATCAAGATTGCCAGAAGAAATATCAATAACCTCAGATATGCAGATGACACCACCCTTATGACAGAAAGTGAAGAAGAACTAAAGAGCCTCTTGATGAAAGTGAAAGAGGAGTGAAAAAGTTGGCTTAAAGCTCAACATTCAGAAAACTAAGATCATGGCATCTGGTCCCATCACTTCATGGGAAATAGATGGGGAAACAGTGGCTGGCTTTATTTTGGGGGGTTACAAAATCACTGCAGAAGGTGATTGCAGGCATGAAATTAAAAGATACTTACTGCTTGGAAGGAAAGTTAGAACCAACCTAGATAGCATATTAAAAGCAGAGACATTACTTTGCCAACAAAGGTCCATCTAGTCAAGGCTGTGGTCTTTCCAGTGGTCGTGTATGGATGTGAGAGTTGGACTCTAAAGAAAGCTGAGCACCAAAAAATTGATGCTTTTGACCTGTGGTGTTGGAGAAGACTCTTGAGATTCCCTTGGACTGCAAGGAGATCCAACCAGTCCATCGTAAAGGAGATCAGTCCTGGATGTTCATTGGAAGAGCTGATACTGAAGCTGAAACTCCAATACTTTGGCCACCTCATGTGAAGAGCTGACTCATTTGAAAAGACCTTGATGCTGGGAAAGATTGAGGACAGGAGGAGAAGGGGATGACAGAGGATGAGATGGCTGAATGGCATCACCAACTCAATGGACATGAGTTTGGGTAAACTCTGGGAGTTGGTGATGGACAGGGAGGCCAGGCATGCTGTGGTTCATGGGGTCGCAAAGAGTTGGACACGACTGAGCAACTGAACTGAACTGAACCTTTGTCGGTGAAGTAATGTCTCTTGTTTTTAATAGGCTGTTTAGGTTGGTCATACTCTTCTTCCAAGGAGTAAGCATCTTTTAATTTTATGGCTGCAGTTATCAACTGCAGTGATTTTGGAGCTCAAGAAAATAAAATCTGTCACTGTTTCCATTGTTTTCTCAACTATTTGCCATGAAGTGATGGGACCAAATGCGATAATCTTTGTTTTTTGAATGTTGAGTTTTAAGCCAGCTCTTTCTCTCTTCTCTTTCATGTTCATCAAGAGGCTCCTCGGTTCCTCTTCACTTTCTAGCATAAGGGTGGTGTCATCTGCATATTTGAGGTTATTGATATTTCTCCCGGCAATCTTGATTCCACTTGTGCTTCCTCCAGCCCAGCCTTTTACATGATGTACTCGGCATATAAGTTAAATAAGTAGGGTGACGATATACTGCCTTGACGTACTCCTTTCCAATTTTGGAACCAGTCCATTGATCTGGTTCTAAATGTTGCTCCTTGACCTGCATGCAGATTTCTCAGTAGGCAGGTAACATCTGGTATTCCCATCTCTTGAAGATTTTTCCACAGTTTGCTCTGATCCACACTGTCAAAAGCTTTGGCATAGTCAATAAAGCAGAAATAGATTTTCTCTGGAATTCTCTTGCTTTTTCTATGATCCATCAGATGATGGTAATTTGATCTCAGGTTCCTCTGCCTTTTCTAAAATCAGCTTGAACATCTGGAAGTTCTCGGTTCATGTACTGTTGAAACCTAGCTTGGAAAATTTTGAGCATTACTTTGTTAGCATGTGAGATGAG
This sequence comes from Hydropotes inermis, assembly GCA_020226075.1. Taxonomy (NCBI): domain Eukaryota; kingdom Metazoa; phylum Chordata; class Mammalia; order Artiodactyla; family Cervidae; genus Hydropotes; species Hydropotes inermis. The sequence continues at coordinate 53,721,116 of CM035287.1, forward strand.
TGCAATTGTTTGGTAGTTTGAGCATTCTTTGGCATTGCCTTTCTTTGGGATTGGAATGAAAACTGGCCTTTTCCAGTCCTGTGCAGCACTTTCAAAGCCTCATCTTTTAGGATGTGAAATAGTTCAACCAGAATTCCATCACCTCCACTAGCTTGGTTCATATTGATGCTTCCTAAGGCCCACTTGACTTTGCATTCTAGGATGTCTGGCTCTAGGTGAGTGATCACACCATTGTGGTTATCTGGGTCATGAAGATCTTTTTGTATAGTTCTTCTGTGTATTCTTACCTCCTTTTAATGTCTTCTGCTTCTGTTAGGTCCATACTGTATCTATCCTTTACCGTGCCCATCTTTGCATGAAATGTTCCCTTGATATCTCTGATTTTCCTGAAGAGCTCTCTAGCCTTTCCCATGCTATTGTTTTCCTCTATTTTGTTGCTTGATCACTGAGGAAGACTTTCTTATCTCTCCTGGCTATTCTTTGGAGCTCTGTATTCAAGTGGGCATATCTTTCCTTTCCTCCTTTGCCTTTATCTTCTCAGCTATTTGTAAGGCCTCCTCCAACAACCATTTTGCCTTTTTGCATTTCTTTTTCTTGGGGATGGCCTTGATCACTGCCTTCTGTACAATGTCATGAACTTCCATCCATAGTTATTCAGGCCCTCTATCATATCTCATCCCTTGAATTTGTTTGTCACTTCCACCATATAATCATAAGGGATTTGATCGATATGGGAAAATAAGGCATTGAAATAAACTAACATATGCAGAAATGGATTCAAGTATATGTGAGAACATAGCCCATGGAAATTGTTCACAAAATGTTATAATCAGCATCACCACATTTATGATTATCAGACCATTATCACATGATATCTGATATCATCATTATTATCACACTCTCCTAATACATAGATCCTAACAATAAGCAAGCTTATATCATTGTTGTTTGAATGGAACTGATATAAAAGTGAGGCATTAATAATTAAACTACATAAGAAAAATGAATCTGGAGAACAATGTGAAGGTTTTTAACCAGTTGTGATCTATTTATAGACACATGAAGTAATACATGTAAAAACTCTTTGCAGATGATAAAGTATTTATGTATAATTTTGACAGCATAATTTTGTATTCTGCAGGGTCAGAGGACATGAAACAGTGATTTACAGTACATATGATGCATACATTTTGGTAAACCTGCTAAATCATTGTTCTGTCTATAGGCATAAATAATATAATTTGGTGTTTCTACATGTTCAGCCAAGTTTTTGTGGATAAGTTATCAAGAATAGCGCATTTGTTAACATATTTGACTTCAAGGAACATACAAGTTTACACAAGGTGTGCCTATATTGCATTAATTCTGTTACACACTACTTCATTTTATATGCATTTTCTCAATACATTTCATCAGAAGTAACAAAAGAAAGTGAAATCTGTTTTATTTCTGATGATGAATTACCGACTGTTGACTTCTTCTAACCCTGGGGTACTTTTTACAAGCTCTTTTGAGCTTTTTCAACCTGTCTTAATGGCCTAAAAAGTTTAAAAAAAAAAAACATTTTCTAGGTTAATTAACTTTGTTCATCCATACTTCCAGAAGTCAGAACAACAGATACACCATTTTGTGCTTTTATGGAGAAGAGTGGTCACAGTAATCAGGAGTGAGAAGTGAGGGCGTTTTCTAACTGTGCTCCAAGCGGCTTTAAAGTCTGTGATTTCCACATCTGCACACACTTAGTGTGGCCCTTTGGACAATAAGAAGAGCTTTGCTTTCCTGTTTGCTTCTGTCAATACCATGGGAAGACCTAATGTCACCACCATTTTGAAGCCTTCGTATCATCCTACAAGGCAATCCCATGGCGGCTGTGAAGGATGCTGGGCGCCTCACCTTTCTACGTAGAAGTGCTCTGCGTTTGTGGTTGAGATTACAGATCATGTGGGGAAAAATACACCTATTTTTATTATAGACTGTGACTCAGATATTAACTATATGGTTTTAAAAATCCCACGTTATTCTTCTGTCGGGTACCATTGCTTCAGACTGACTCAAAGCACAAAGACCCACAAGATCAGAAATATATTAAGTTCCCACCATGTGTCGGGTGCACAGTTGGTCCTCAGCACTGATCCCCTGTCGTTTAGGTGTTATGACAAAAGCAGAGACTTTTAACCTCTGCTAAGAACAGAAACAGAACTCAAAGACTTTACATAAACATTCAAAAAATTACCTGCAATTAAATCTCTGCAGTTTTTTCTGTTATAGAAAATAGTATTAGAGAGCTGTGACTTCTAAACAAATGTAGTGCCCTTTTGACATTCTGTACTTGAACTTTAAAAATAAATAACCATACATTCATGTGCTAAAGATACTCCTGCTGTAGGAGAATATAGAAGTGTGACATATTAGTACAATATTTTACAGCCAACACTGTATTGTTTGTGAGGGCTCATTGTCAGTGTCTCTGCAAATTAGTGTCAGGAAAAAATGATTCGAATATGACAAAAATTTTTAAACTTCTTTAAATGTTACTTTTAGCACAAAGGAAGAAAAATATTTCCTTAAGAAAACCTTTATTATTTTGTTCCTTTTGTATCATCATCATCAATTAGAGCAATCCTGGTAATTAAAATATCAGTTGGTAGAAACATAACAAAAATTCATTTAAGCAAAAAATAAATGACAAAACTTCAAAAAGAAATCAAAGGTATGGTTTTTCCAGTAGTCATGTATGGATGTGAGAACTGGACTATAAAGAAAGCTCAGTGCTGAATAATTGATGCTCCTGAACTGTGGTGTTGGAGAAGACTCTGGAGAGTCCCTCAGACTGCAAGATCAATCCAGTCAATCTTAAAGGAAATCAGCCCTAAATATTCATGGAAGGACTGATGCTAAAGCTGGAACTCCAATACTTTGACCACCTGATGGGAAGAATTGACTTTTTGGGAAAAAAAAAAAAACCTGATGCTGGGAAAGATTGAAGGCAGGAGGAGAAGTGGACGACAGAGGATGAGATGGTTGGATGACATCGCCGACTCGATGGACATGAGTTTGAGCGAGTTCCAGGAGTTGGTGATGGACGGGGAAGTCTGGCGTGCTGCGGTCCATGGGGTCACAAAGAGTCGGACAAGACTTGGAGACTGAACTGAACTGAAATGAAGAATATATCCTTGAAAAGTTCAAGAAAAATGTTCATGCGAAGCTGAATCTGGAGTTTCAAAAGCAGTCAGCAAGGCCGTGACATTTTCTCACTATCCCGCAGTTCTACTTCCTTTATTGGCTTCATTCTCCATTTGACTCTCTTCATGTGGTAGCTAAGTTGCTTCCTGGAAATTGAGGTTTAAGTGATCCTTAGCATTTTTGTCTCAGAAAAGCTTTTCTCACCGTGCATCCATGTCAGTCTCCACAGTATGATCTAATTAGAGCTGCACTAACTTCAGCTTCAGCATCAGTCCTTCCAATGAACACCCAGGACTGATCTCCTTTAGGATGGACTGGTTGGATCTCCTTGCAGTCCAAGGGACTCTCAAGAGTCTCCTCCAACACCACAGTGCAAAAGCATCAATTCTTCAGTGCTCAACCTTCTTCATGGTCCAACTCTCACATCTGTAGCTGACTACTTAAAAAACCATAGCTTTGACTACACAGACCTTTGTCAACTAAATGATAGCTCTGCTTTTCAATATGCTGTCTAGGTTTCTCATAGCTTTTCTTCCCAGGAGCAAGTTTCTCTTGTATTCATGGCTGCAGTGATTTTGAAGCCCAAGAAAATAAAATCTGTCACTGCTTCCAATTTTTCTCCACCTGTTTGCCATGAAGTGATGAAACCAGATTCCATGATCTTAGATTTTCGAATGTTGAGTTTAAAGCCAGCTTTTTCACTCTCTTCTTTTACCTTCATCAAGAGGCTCTTTTTTCCTTTTCACTTTCTGCCATTAAAGTGGTATCATCTGCTTCCCATAGAGTTAGTTGCTCAGTCATGTCCAACTCTTTGTGACCCCACAGACAGTAGCCCACCAAGTTCCTCTGTCCATGGAAATCTATAGGCAAGGATACTGGAGAAGGTGGCCATTCCCTTCTCCAGGGATCTTCTTGACCCAGGTATTGAACCTGGGCCACCTACATTGCAGGAAGATTCTTTACAATCTAAGTCACCAGGGAAGCTCATCATCTGCATATAAGTTTTTTATATTTCTCCCAGCAATCTCGATTACAGCTCGTGATTCATTCAGCCCAGTATTTTGCATGATGTACTCTGCATAGAAGTTAAATAAGCAGGGTGACAATATACAGCCTTGACCTACTCTTTCCCAGTTTTGAACCAGTCTGTTGTTTCATGCCCGGTTCTAACTGTTGTTTCTCAACCTGCATACTGGTTTCTCAGGAGACAGTTTAGGTGCTCTGGTATTCCCATCAGTTTAAGAATTTTCCACTGCTTGTTTTAATCCACACAGTCAAAGGGTTAGCATAGTCAATGAAGCAGAAGCAGATGGATGTTTCTCCGGAATGTTCTTGTTTTCTCTGTGATCCAATGGATGGTGGCAATTTGATCTCTGGTTCTTCTGCCTTTTCAAAATCCAGCTTGTTCATCTGGAAGTTCTCAGTTCATGTACTGCTAAAGACTAGCTTGAAGGATTTTGAGCATTATCTTGCTAGTATGTGAAATGAATGCAATTGTATAGTAGTTTGAACATTCTTTGGCATTGACTTTCTTTGGGATAGGAATGAAAATGGACCTTTGCCAGTCCTGTGGCCAGCGCTGAGTTTTCCGAGTTTGCTGGTGCATTGAGTGCAGCACTTTAACAGTATCATCTGTTGGGATTTTTCTATGGCTCAGCTGTAATCCCATCACCTCCACTAGCTTTGTTCTTAGTGATGCTTCCTAAGGCCTGCTTAATTTCACTCCCCAGAATATCTGGCTCTAAGTGAGTGGCTACGCCATCGTGGTTATCCAGATCATTAACATCTTTTTTGTATAGTTTGTCTGTTTATTTTCCAACTTCTTCTTAACATCTTCTGCTTCTGTTAGATCCTTGCCATTTCTGTCTTTTATTGTGCCCATCTTTGCATGAAATGTTCCCTTGGTATCTCCAATTTTCCTGAAGAAATCACTGGTTTTTCCCATTCTGCTGTTTTCCTCTATTTCTTTGCACTGTTCACTTAAGAAGGCGTTCTTGTTTCTCCTTGCTATTCTCTGGAACTCTGCATTCAGCTAGGTATATTTTTCCTTTTCTCCTTTTCCTTATGCTTCTCTTCTTTTCTCAGCTATTTGTAAGGCCTCCTCAGACAAACACTTTTCCTTCTTGCCTTTCTTTTTCTTTGGGATTGTTTTGGCCACTACCTACTGTACAATGTTATGAACCTCCATCCATAGTTCCTCAGGCACTCTGACTACCAGACCTAATCTAATAGGGCATCATGTCCATTCTGTGGAAAGCTATCAGGTTTGTTCCAAAAAAGAAATGAGGAGAAAAGTTCTTACACAGAAATAATAATGATCAAAAAAAAAAAAAAACCTACAAAAGATACACATTTGAGAAAAATGCATCAAGTATTTGATTTGTTTTTGTAACAGAGCTTTTTGAGTTACAGGTATAAGACTATACCTTCAAATCTTTTCCAAAGATCTTCTATTCCAAACACTTATACCACATTTTGTTTCCCTGCGTAAATCTATTTTGGATCCAACAATGCAGGGCAATGAGTAAATCTGGTGAACCATGTGTTAGAAGGGGGGCAGGGGGAGTTGGGAGACAAAGGTCCAGGTAGTTAGTCACCAGTGAAAATATATTTAAGTTGGGTGGTTCATTATAGAAAGCTGGAGTCAGAATTGAAACACCCACTCAGTTCCATTTCAGAAGTGGGCAAGAAAATAAATGCAAATCAGGAAAATCATACTAGTTTATCAAGGAAAATAAAACTGGAAATTGGAAAATGCAATGGAATTTAGTAAGATGGTAGGAGTTTAGTGAGAGAAATTATGTGCCCAAATGAAAGCCATTTAGAAGGATCTGATATAATGAAAGATGGGAACTCTAAGTTTAAAACTCATCAAAAAGAGAACATAAATTCATTTAATATTCATAAAAAGACTGAGGAAAAACATCCTGGAGTATAATCAGAAGTGCAGTGCTCAAATGTCATCGTTAGCACAAGTTTCTTATCATTAAACACATAAAAGAGATCCTTAAAAGAAAATATGATAAGGTTCTCTCTAAAATTGTCCTCATTTTCCCTTAGGACTTTCTTAAAGATAGAATTAAATTTTCAGTGTCCTCAAAACTTTGTTATGCTTCTTAAAAGTAAAAATCATATTTTTCCTAAGTGACATTTTTTCTAATACATTTTATGATATCATGTGAACAGAATAACACCAGGCATCCAAGGAGAGATCACTTCACTATTGCACAAAAATTGGTGGCAAAGTTCCTATATAGTGGAGATGCCTTCTTAAGAATCTAGATTTTCAGACAAATCTTATCTATCTAAAGAATGACAAAGCCTCCACTTATTTGTGGCATAAGTGGTGTATACTTAAAATGCAAAAATAAGCCATAAAGCTTTGGATCTTTAGCACTTTGACTAGCATATGTGCCTTGTTTTTCACATTTAGGAAAAAGTGCCAGAATTTTGTTAATATAATTATCCCAAATATTTCAACACATGATTTTAAGGAGCAAGCCCATGAACTTTGCAGAACTATGAACCCTTTACCTTGAGTAATGGAGGTGTTAATATTTAGTTTTTCAAATTCAGTATATTGTCTATTAAAGGGATTGGCTAAAACACAGGTTTGAGTCTCTGTGAAGCTCTGGGTGCAGGAGATCTGGGTCACGCAGATCTGTGGCAAAGGTCCTCTTGGAAGAGGTTACTATTAAACCCACCATCCAGGTGCCAAGCAGACGACCCACAAAAGAAGAACAACTATATAAAAGAAGTTCTCACACTGTTAAGAAAGTTCTAGGACCCACAATTGATTTCCCAACCTGGGGATCTGGCAAAGAGATGGAAAATCCCAGGGAATTTGACTTTGGAGGCCAGTGGGATCTGATTATAGAACGTACATAGGACTGGGGAAACAGACTCTTACAGGGCACAGACAGAATCTTGTGTGCACCAGGACCCAGGAGAAAGGAGCAGTGACCCCCACAAGACTGACTGAGACTCTCCTGTGGGGTCCAGGAGCCTCAGGCAGAGCGTGGGTTGGCGGTGGGATGCTGCAGGGTCGGGGGCACCAAGGACGGCAGTGCCTGCACAGGGCCTTTTGAAGGTCACCAGTATCTTCCTTACCTCCACCAGAGTTTGGTCTCAGGTCAAATAAGAAGGAGGGAGCACAGCTCCACCCATGAACAGAAAATTGGATTAAAGATTTTCTGAGGGTGTCCCCGCCCATCAGAACAAGACCCAGTTTCCCCCACTGTCAGCCTCTCCCATCAGAAACATAAGGCTTTTATCCTTATCTTCAGAGGGCAGATAAAATGAAAACCACAGTCACAGAAAACCAAACAAATTGATCACACAGACCACACCTTGTCCAACTCAATGAAACTATGAGCCATGCCATGTAGGGCCACCCAAGATGGATGGGTCATGGTGGAGATATCTGACAGAATGTGGTCCACTGGAGAAGGGAATGGCAAACCACTTCAGTATTCTTGCCTTGAGAACCCTGTGAACAGTATGAAAAGGCAAAAAATATGACACTGAAAGAGCAACTCCCCAGGTCAGTAGGTGCCCAATATGATACTGCAGATCAGTGGAGAAATAACTCCAGAAAGAATGAAGGGTTGGAGCCAAAGTGAAATCACTGCCCAGTTGTGGATGTGCTAGTGATACAAGTCCAGTGCTATAAAGAGCTATATTACATAGGGACCTGGAATGTTGAGTCTATGAATCAAGGTAAATTAGAAGTGATCAAACAGGAGATGGCAAAAGTGAACATCAACATTTTAGGAGTCAGCGAACTAAAATGGACTGGAATGGGTGAATTTAACTCAGATGACCATTATGTCTACTACTGTGAGCAAGAATCCCTTAGAAGAAATGGAGTAGCCATGATAGTCAACAAAAAAGTCCGAAATGCAGTACTTGGTTGCAATCTCAAAAATGACAGAATGATCTCTGTTCATTTCCAATGCAAGACACTCAATTTCAGAGTAATCCAAGAATCAAGATTTCCAGGAGAAATATCAGTAACCTCAGATATGCAGATGACACCACCCTTATGGCAGAGAGTGAAGAGGAACTAAAGGCCTCTTGATGAAAGTGAAAGAGGAGAGTGAAAAAGTTGGCTTTAAGCTCATAATTTGGAAAACTAAGATCATGGCATCGGGTCCCATCACTTCATGGGAAATAGATGGGGAGACAGTGGAAATAGTGTCAGACTTCATTTTTTTGGGCTCCAAAATCACTGCACATGGTGATTGCAGCCATGAAATTAAAAGATGCTTACTCCTTGGAAGGAAAGTTATGACCAACCTAGACAGCATATTAAAAAGCAGAGACATTACTCTGCCAACAAAGGTCCATCTGGTCAAAGCTATGGTTTTTCCAGTGGTCATGTATGAATGTGAGAGTTGGACTGTGAAGACAGCTGAGCACTGAAGAATTGATGGTTTTGAACTGTGGTGTTGGAGAAGACTCTTGAGAGTCCCTTGGACTGCAAGGAGATCCAACCAGTCCATCCTAAAGGAGATCAGTCCTGGGTATTCACAGGAAGGACTGATGCTAAAACTGAAACTCCAGTACTTTGGCTACCTCATGCAAAGAGTTGACTCATTGGAAAAGACCCTGATGCTGGGAGGGATTGGGGACAGGAGGAGAAGGGGACAACAGAGGATGAGATGGCTGGATGGCATCACCAACTCAATGGGCATGAGTTTGAGTAAACTCTGGGAGTTGGTGATGGACAGGGGAGTCTGGCGTGCTACAGTCCATGGGGTCACAAAGAGTTGGACATGACTGAGTGACTGAGCTGAACTGAACGAAAGGGACTGGCATTTGTTATCACAGTTTTAATGATGGAAAGAATCTCTGATACCTCACTTTAATTGGTCTTAAGTCAACAGCTTTGTAATTTTCAAAACCCTCTACTAGGAAATTGAAAATAATGGAAACTATTTATATGCTTTATACAAAGAAAAAAATAACATGTCTTAAGTTTCCCAGTGGTCCTTCTGTTCTAGATTTATTGATCCATTTATTCCACAAAGACTAACTTAACAACTACTATTTTGCCAGTATAAATGCCTGCAAGTATTATTTCAATACACTCCACTAAGGGAAGCTAAAGGCACATTTTAAAGGGAGGGTGTGTGTGTGTGTGTGTGTGTGAAAGTCACTCAACTGTGTCTGACTCTTTGTGATCCCACCTTCTAGGTGAGAAGAATCCTCCCCAGTATACAGTGGATTCTCAAACATTTACATTTCCTTAGCTTAGAGTGGGACCAAAGGTAGCACTCTGCTTGCACTTTGACCCAAAGAATTTTGATAACTTTCTATATGATGCAAATCAAATGGATATAATTATTTAGTCAAGTTACACAGTTTTACCTTTACTTCACTGACAATGAATTGTTTATGTGAGTACAGACTCATATTTTGACATTATAAGAAGATACAAATGGATTTAATTTGAACATGTTTCCATGACAATGGGAATAGCTGACCCAATGGACATGAACTGGAGCAAACCTTGGGAGAGGGTGAAGAACAGGGAAGCCTGGAGTGCTGCAATCTGTGTGGTTGCAAGGAGTCCAACAGGACTGAGGTATTGGTTAGTGACAACAAAGTCACTGTTTATGTTGCTGTATTTCCAGGGGTTGCTTTAATGAGAAGCCTGGATCTCACAGAATGAAAATCAGAAAATAAGATGAAATTTCCAAATGTAAACGTCAAAAGCTCTTCCTTTCTTCCCATGATGACACTCACCATGAGTCCATTATATTGATTGATGGAGGAGTGAGATGAAAAGGTAATGCAGAAAATACTTCCTCTGCACAGGAAAACAGCCTGCATAGTGGAGAAAAGATCTATCTCATAAACTGTGCTTGGGCTGTGCAATTTCCAGTCCTCAAGATGCCAGCAGCCATTCAGACACCTGCCTTCATCACATTAGGTCAGAAGCATACTGGTATCACAAAGCTTAATTTGAATGGACTCTGGGAAATAATAGTGCCTGTGAAGAATTACGTGAAAAAGGTAAACACAAAATAACTGACTCTTTGGGGATTAGAAAGATTTATAAGAGCAAGTACCATGCTGTTTGGGGCTTCCCACGTGGCACTGGCCCTTATGCAGGCTCTTATGCAGGAGACATAAGAGATGTGGGTTCAGTCCCTGGGTTGGGAAGATCCCCTGGAGAAGGGCATGACAATCCACTCCAGTCTTCTTGCCTGGAGAACCGTGTGGACTGTGGAGCCCGGTGGGCTACAGTCCATAGGGATGCACAGAGCTGGACACGACTGAAGCGACTTCACACACACACACCATGTTGTTTGGTGATAAGAAGTTTACCAAGAAGAAAGCAAATAGGTCCAAAGAGCTCACCTGCTAAGTGCGTAAAGCCAAACTAAAGATTACAAGTTTCAAGATAAACAAATTATCTACATTATCTCCCACGGATGCAAACTGAAACTTCATTTCCAGTAAAAATTTTTATCAACATGATGAAAAATTGAATAAGAAAAATTTGGATCATTTCATGCAATACACTACAATTATTAGAAAAAAATAATTTCAAGAAATCAGTGGGATAATTTGGTAGTCAAGTGTAGCTTCAAGGCCTTAAAAAGGACTCATGTCTTATGTTTTTCTAAATAAAGTTCAGTGGAAAGCTAAATCTTTTCCAGGCTGATTTACTTCAGAACTGTGTTCATGATTCTCATATAACTGTTCTCCAGTGAAAACGAGTGTTAGACACTCAGTCTTGTCTGACTCTTTCTAACCCCATGGACTGTAGCCCACCAGGTTCCTCTCTCCATGGAATTCTCCAGGCAAGAATACTGGAGTGGACAGCCAATATCTTCTCCAGGGTATCTTCCTGACCAGTGATTGAATCTGGGTCTCCTGCACTGCAGACTCTTTACCATCTGAACCACCACGGAAGCCCAGTAATTAAGATCTTTTTGCTTTCCAACCCATCCTGCAGCCTTGAAATTCTATTTGCCTGACTTTACCTACACTGTGCTCACAGCCGTGTCTGGGTCCTGGCCCGCAGCCGCCCGTCCGCTCTGATCCGCACCACTGCATGCCCCGCACCTGTTGAGTTTTCTCACTCCATTGCTCACCGTTACTCCTGCTGGTACACTTACCTTTAGGACTGAGAGTTTTCTGTGGCTCCCTGTTTAACTGGGACAATAATCTGCAGAAAGACTCCCATAGAGCTCAGCTCTTATCTTCCACAGACTATAACTAACGGCTGCCTGTAGAAAACACTCTCCTACGTAAAAGCAGCTATTTTTCAGCCTTATTACAGATTACTAAAATGTGACGTTATAGTGACCTATGAGGGCATAATGGTTCAAACCATCCGCAAGAATGTGAAAGCAAACAAGACTGTAAATTCTGACATGGAACTCCAGTTTATTTGACTCTTGTGTTTCCTCTGCTGTGATTCTCACTCCCTTCATGATAGGAGAATGTGTAATCATAAATCTGTGTTGGCTGCAGTGTCAAAGCCAGATTACACTGGGGGAAGAAGCAGGTTCCTGCTCCATTGAAGCTGACAAACAAAATAGCATCAGTCTGACCCTTTTATAGCCTCATTCTTCGGGCGTCACTTCTGAGAGAAGTGACTCTCATGGAGAGTGTGAGCAGATCCTCCTATCATGTTTTTGCACAATAAAGTGGCATGTGTTTGCAGAACATCTTGTTTTCCTCTTATTCATATTTTGACTTGGCATTTATAGCAGTTGGGTGGAAAAAAAGGAAGCCACGGTCTGATTTGTCTGCAACAGACAGTCTAATTAAACTGGAGGGGAGGTACAGATGCACAAAGCCACTGAACTGCTCATAATACAAAACATGGCAGCTTCAGTTTGGAAAAATGGAGCAAGATGGTGCCAACAATTTCTGCTCACTGAACTAGCTGAAGTATGTAATTATGTTAAGTTCTCTCATTTTAATTCCAGTTTCACATATATTGCTGATGCATTTGAAAAGAGCCTAGAAGGCCATTATTTGAGCTGTGATAGAAGACTGATATACAGATGGTTCACAAATGCTGTAATTATTTTTCAAAGTCAAAATTTTCAATATTAAAAGTGCCATTTTATAAAATAAATACACAGAGTTTTATCACCTTAAAAAATTTTTTCTCTATGTGATTAAAATCAACATCAGTTCTTTGATACTTAAGAACTCCATGAAATTGAGAGTTCTAACGGCTGTCAGTAACACTGGAATCCTGAAGCAAAGCTTTGTGAACATGAACAAAAGCACAGACCGCTTGCATCTCTAACGGCAAATCCTCTAGTCAAGCTGCTTGGCCACCTGCACTTCCACTGTAACAGTATTTTTTCAAACTACTATGGGCATTCATGTCGCTACTGTAGGATGCTAATCTCACACTGATCTGTGTGTCTACTTTATCCCATCCTGCCTCCAAAGTTACAAAGGCTAAAGGCATGGCCACCTCTCAGTGTGAAAGCATATTTACCTGTCTGTAGGTGAAGCATGCTGTATTTAAAGTCCACTGTTTCCAAATAATTTATAAGCTTCATGCCACCATTTGAATGGTAAAAGTCTCAAGAAACAAATGTTACAAAATTATAATTTTCAAAAATTTCTTTGAAGAACTGGCAACACAAAGAACTCTGAAGGAAACAAATTCCAAAATGCACCAAACGCTTTATAGGAGAGAAGTTATTTGTGCCTGTCCCATTCCTAGCAAAATGAAGTGAGGACCAGCAGTAACAACATCAGCAAAAGGATCACATGATCACGTGCATCATATGCTTCACGGTCAAGAGAGGAGGCAGTCAATGGAAACGGACAAAGAGATGGACTAGATGGACTTTAAATATGACAAAAATTCAAAAATTCTAATGGAAAAGTATACAATCTGCACAAAGAAAGGAAAAAGATCAAGAGAGATATGGAAGTTATAAAAAAGGAAATATTACTTGTGATAGATAAATCAAGATAACTTATATAAGTAATGCATATAACACATTAAATGTAGTTCTAACATGTAATACAAAATATATTCCCAGTTAATAAAATGGAAAACAAGACACACTTTAAGTGTTACTTAAGTACAGTAAGTTAAAAAAATTAAACTATGTGACACCTCATTCAAGATGACTAAGGCATCACAAGAGATATATCCCCTACTTTTTGAAATTCCATTTTAAGAATAGGTGGTTTAAAAAGGGAATAAACCCAAAAAACAAAAAGAGAAACATATTGGAAGTTGAAGCCATATGGAAAAAGCAGTAAGTGATTTCATAGATCCAAGAAAACCAAATCCTAATCTAACATATTGTAACAATGAAATCTGAGAATACCTAGGATGACCCAGTGCATTCTAAGGAATCAGTGACTCAGGAATTGGTAGTATTGGGTACTTATGGAAGTTGGAATAAAAGTGGTAGAATAAAAGCAGGAAGATCAGTCAAAAAACTAATCTCCAGATCATCTCCTTTCATCTGCAGAGCTGAGAACTTGCTGTCTTCCCTCCTTACATGTGTATCAGCTAGGCAGATGAATGTTGCTTCATTAATATGAGCATATATCTCTGATCTGAGTTGAAGTTCAGAGTGTTATACTAAAAAATGAGAAAATTGAGGGGAAATTTAATAACTAAATGTATTTGCCACCCCATGGATGGTAGCCCCAGGCCCCTCTGTCCACGGGGATTCTCCAGCAAGAATACTCAAGTGGCTTGCTATGCCCTCCTGCAGGGGATCATCCCAATCGAGGGATCAAACCCAGGTCTTCTGCATTGCAGGCAGATTCTTTACAATCGGAGCCACAAGGGAAGCCCTATTATCTCACCAGAATCTCAGAACTGAAAGTTGTAATTTTGTACGGCAAGCTACTTGAGTATTCCTGGAAGTCTGGCCAGCCCACAGAAAAATTCTGAAGGCTTTGCCTAGGGAACAGCATTGGCAGATTACCCTGCAGGGAAGCCCACAGTGTATTCCACATGCTTAGAGAACCCATTTGGATTTTCAGGGCCCCTCTTTTAAATATGAGTCTACTGTCAAAAATGAACAGACATTTGAAAGATATCTCTATTATGAAAGATAAAAACCAAGATGAATAGAAATAAGTAACAGAGAAAATAAATTGGAGAGAGAGATGAAAATCACACATACACACACGTATACACACACAATTGGATAGATACTATCAGAGAAGTAAGAGGAATATGAATATATTGAAGAAAGAAACATTTAGAGAACGAATAAATGAGTCTTTGGAAAATAAATATACGATGTTAGAAATGAAAACATCAGTAATAGAAATGAGAGATAAAGCTGAGGAAACTTCCCAGGAAGTAGAATAATTAGATAAAATATAGTAAATTTTTAAAAATAATAAACAAGAGGGCCAATCTGAGGTTTTTAACATCCAAATAATAAGGTGATTCAAAAAGAGACAGCATAGAAATGGAGAGAGAGGAAGAAAAAGGCAAAACAATTCAAGAAAATGTTGCAGGTCTCAAAGTCATGATTCCACATTGAAATACTCCCCAGGTGCCCAGTGCAATAGATGAATATAGTCAAGATCAATAGGACTGTCTTATACAGTCACACAGGTTGTAAACTGCACAACTTTAGGGGCAAGTGTCACTGATAATATGCATGAACTTCCTTTGACATGTGCCTTTTGCAATGGTGCCCTGGAGTTTTGTAGTGCAGCAGTTCTTCTCAGCAATGTACCCTACACTAAAATTTTAGAAAGCAGAATTTAAAAAAAAAAAAAAAAACTCCATGAGATTTCTGAGGGAGGTAGAACGCTTCATGTGAAGACAGATTTTTCAACAATACCGAGACCCAGAAAACAATGGAGGAATATCTTAAAAGACTCAGGAAAAATGTTTTCCCACTTACAGTCCTATAAGGAGTCAAGTGATTATGCATGACCACCAAACACATAAACACAAAGATCTGCTCATTCTTGCGAGTTAGAAGGTGTGACTCCCAGTATGCTTGGAAGCTCCTGGGTATTGATTCAGCAACATAGGGAAGGAAAACAGAAATATGGAAAAATAAGATCCAGGAAAATGGAGATCCAAATTGAGAGAGATTAGCAGAACATTTAATGTGATACTGGGGGGAGATATCAATATAAAAACCATGAAGCCTAGGGATGAAGCAATCTAGGTTGGAACAAGAAACTCCTGGAAAGAATTTCTTCAAAAAATGTGAAATTCATAGAAGAACTCGGGCTTCCCTCGTAGCTCAGTTGGTGGAGAATCTGCCTGCAGTGCAGGAGACCCTGGGTTGATTCCCGGGTCAGGAAGAATCCCCGGAGAAGGGATAGGCTATACACGCCAGTGTTCTGGCCTGGAGAATTCCATGGACTATATGGTCCATGAGATCACAAAGAGTCGGATACGATTGAGCGACTTTCACTCACTCATAGAAAAACCGTGACTGAATGAAATGCATGCACACATGCTCAGTTTCTTCAGTCGTATTTGACTCTTTATGACCCTGTGGACTCTAGCCCACCAGGCTCCTCTCATCAGAGATTTTGAGATCTCTGATGTAGCAGAGATTCTCCAGGCAAGAATGCTGGAATGGGTTGCCATTCCCTCCTCCAGGAGATCTTCCTGACCCTGGAATCAAACTTGCATCTGCCTAAATCTCCTGCATTGCAGGCAGATTCTTTACCCACCGAGCCTAGGAAGCCTGCAGATGATGGGAGAGGTCGTCTGTAAAATTAGGGAACAAATCGGGGCTAAATAAGCATGTGTGTGGTTTAGTTGCTAAGTTATGTCCGACTCTTGCGAACCCATGGACTCTAGCTTGCCAAGTTCTTCTGTCCGTGGGATTTCTCAGTCAAGAATACTGGAGTGGGTTGCCATTTCCTTCTCCAGGGGATGTTCACAACCCAGGAATCAAACCTGGGTCTGATGTGTTTGGAAAACAACATTTTAAAAGGGCAATTATTAACCCTAAGAAAAATAAATATGCCCAAGAATGAAAAGTACTCAAGGCATGCTATAGGACTCATTGGGGAAGGAAGTCATATAATCATAATAGTTACAATAATATGAATATTAAATATTCATCTTAATAAAATTAGAATAGAAGGATAATGGCAACATGGAGAGATAGAAAGAGAGGGAAGGGATGAAAGCATTATGCATAAAAAATAGTCAATCTTCCTCTTCCATATTAGGAAGTAAATTGATAAAGCCAAAAAAGAAAAGTTCAAAAGTAGTAGAGATGTAGAGGTACTACTAAAAGAGTTCAGTTCAGTTCAGTCATTCAGTCGTGTCCGACTCTCTGTGACCCCATGAACTGCAGCATGCCAGACCTCCCTGTCCATCACCAACTCCCAGAGTCCACCCAAACCCATGTCCATCGAGTTGGTGATTCCATCCAACCATCTCATCCTCTGCCGTCCCCTTCTCCTCCTGCCCTCAATCTTTCCCAGCATCAGGATCTTTTCTAATGAGTCAGCTCATTGCATCGGGTGGCCCAAGTATTGGAATTTCAGCTTAAGCATCAGTCCTTCCAATGACACCCAGGACTGATCTTTAGGATGGACTGGTTGGATCTCCTTGCAGTCCAAGGGACTCTCAAGAGTCTTCTCCAACACCACAGTTCAAAAGCATCAATTCTTCAGTGCTCAGTTTTCTCTATAGTCCAACTCTCACATCCATACATGACCACTGGAAAAACCATAGCCTTGACCAGACAGACCTTTGTTGGCAAAGTAATATCTCTGCTTTTTAATATGCTGTCTAGGTTGGTCATAACTTTCCTTCCAAGGAGTAAGCATCTTTTAATTTCATGGCTGCAATCACCATCTGCAGTGATTTGTGGGCCCAGAAAAATAAAGTCAGCCACTGTTTCCACTGTTTCCCCATCTGTCTGCCATGAAGTGATGGGACCAGATGCCATGATCTTAGTTTTCTGAATGTTACTAAAAGCGTAAGCGTTGCAAATGGCTGCCTCTGAGGTGGGAAGCAAGGAGTGCAATTGTGGCGCACTCGTTTGCAAAGTCTGTGGCACTATTGCCATTTCTTTCTTTGCAATGTGTGCGGAGTAGGCAAGCCTGTTCTAGAGGCTGCCTGCGGGTCCTCTAAGCGGTCATCAGTTGTACAAGTCGTATCAGGATTTATGGTAGCTGTATATACTTGCATGGATCGCCTCCTCAGCGCCTGACATGCATTTCTGTTTCTTTATGAGAATGGTCAACTGCCTGTTCAGTCAATTTGCTTACTTCTTATTAGTCCTGGTCCCTAGGATGAGACGCTGTAGCTTCAATGCACATGAACCTCTGGACCTTATTTGACAATGTTCTGTCGGAAACCACAGTGATCACAGTTTAACTGCTTTCAAGCACCTCTGCGGAGAACTTCAGAGCTCTTTGAATCCTGTCATTTGGACTATAGCATTTTTACAGTTAAATTGTTCAGGTATAATTTTTCAGGTAAAAATCTGTGGAGTGGCCTAGATACCGGGATTTGTGCTTTGGCTTCAGAACTGACTTTTTCTATGATGTTTGGCCAGAGCTTAACCAAGCTGAGCAAAGCTTATTGATTTTATGAAGTGATATTAGTAGTACTACCTACCACAAATGATTAAAAGTTAAATGAAATAATGCATGTAATGAGTTCACTGCAATAGTTGGCATTTAGTTAATTCAAAAGATGTATTTCAGAGCTAAGCTTAAACACCCATCACTCCCCCTAAATTCCTCAGCCACCCTAGTAGCCTACAGTACTCAGTTTCCAGGCTCACCAACCGCCTCACATCTTAAAACTCTGGAGCTTATGCAAACAGAACCGGAGGGGCTGTCTGTGGCTTTTTTCAAAAGTCTTTGAAACAAGTATGCAAATTGGATTTAAACAGTCAGCTTGAATTACCTATGGGGAAAAAATTTTAGCACTCACAAACATCTTCTATAAAAATGACAAAGAAACAAGATCGTGATCAAATATAGTGAAAGCAAAATTTAAAAAAAGTAAAATTTAAAAAAAGTAAAAAAAAATTAAAAAAGTAAAATTGCAAAGGTACATGGTGGTTTAGTCGCTAAGTCATGTTGGACTCTCTGCGACCCCGTGGACTGTAGCCTGCCAGGCTCCTCTGTCCGTGGGATTCTCCTGCATTGCAGACAGATGCATTACCTACTGCTCTGCAAGGGAAGCCCCCTCCAAAGGTGTAATTTTGGCTTTTAATTTAAATATATTTTGTCTATGCATGGCATTCAGGTGAAGACACAGAACCTGAACGGAAGGCAAATATATTAATACAAAGAAAGTGTTATTTGCTCAGTCGTGTCCTACTCTTTGCGACCCCGTGGACTGTAGCCCACCAGGCTCCTCTGTCCGTGGGTTCTCCAGACACGAACACTGGAGTGGGCTGCCATTCCCTTCTCCAGGGGATCTTTCCGACCCAGGGATCAAACCTAAGTCTCCTGCACTGCAGACGGATTCTTTACTGTCTGAGCCACCATGTGGGCAAATATACAAAGTAAATGAGAATAAAAAATTCTGCACCAGTCTGGAAATTGGGACTGGCGATAGACATAAGATTTTGAGAATAAAGTTTTCCAGCTTTAAGAACAGCATAAATCCACATACATGACTCAGACACTCACTAATAATCTAGGATGCGGCTGCAAGTTGACTGTACCTGCATCCTCAGAGTCCTGAAGTTCCTGAAAGTTTCTAAAATATCGCTGTGCTTTGCTTCTAATTTCACTTGGTCATGGCTTAAAAAAAAAAAAAAAAAAAAAAAAGATGCTGAGCACGAGCAATAAGGAATTGTATAAAGGCAGAAGGACCAGAGACTTTATAACAGTTTTAACTTGGGTCAGGGTGTCTTACAGGGTACTTCTGCATCAAGATGCAGCTGCAATTCTGGGTAATATACCAATAAAAGATACACTGTGACATTTTAAAGTTGAATCACAACTCATTTGTTTAATTATTTAAACACTATGCTTATGCAATAATAAAAGTATTTATTTGGTAAAATAATGTGTTATATGTTCTTCTTTCCCCCATTCATGGATTGGAATCCAAAAATTAGCTTGAGACATAAATGAAAAGGGTACTTAGACTGCCATCTAGTACACATTTTTCTGTATAGCATAATTTCCAAAGCTGTTTGAATAACATCTCTAGCATTGGAACAAACACACACTCAAAACACAATTACTTTTTTTATGTATTGAAAATTGTATATGAACCATCCTTTTTACTCTTTGACCTAAATTCTTCTCCTAAATATTAATCTGTGAGAGTGTCATTCTATCTATCAGCTTATTAGTACTTTATTCACTTGGCCCAGATAAAGAATTTTATTCTACTAGGGATTTTCTTCAAAAGCCTCAGTTGAACTATTTTTACTAACCTATTTTTTCCTTCTCTAGAAAGTATACAAAGGTTTGAGCCAGGAGTCTCTCAGGATTCAACATGCTTTGTATTCAATAAAAATATTTCCTTTCTACAATGAGAAAGCATTATTTCATGGGCAAAAAATAGTTATGCTGATAATTAAAACTAAATTTAAATATTTTCATGACCAGGTTTCCTAGACTATGTTCTGACATTTGCAAGCTTCCTGCCAATAACTATGTGCTTACTTTCTCTCTGAGAGCTGGGCCTGGAGGACACACAGCGTGACCAGCACTGTGTCTGAAACGAGCGTAACAAAGCGATATGTCAAGACTCACACTGATAACATTTAAAATGGCATTAAAACTTGATCAATACATGTTCTAACTTGATATCAGTCAAGAACAGGCTGGGATTCCAAACACAGGTGAGAATATAGCGGAAATGCCAAGCCTTTTCCACACCCTTAGGGCACCTGCAAAAAATGTCCATATTTGCTCCAAGAGATAAGACCGGACAGCTCTTAACAGATAATCTTAGGATATTCAACTCAATTTACTTGCATACATTTTTACTGGGCTGCAATTATGGGCCGGAAGTAGATTTTGGAGGTACAAGATCAGACAAACCAGGGTGTATCCCCTGAACAGTTTACTGTATGCTGACGACACAAATTTCAGAATTTAGAAAACGTTCAAAAGATTAAGTTGTGCCATAGGTGGAAAACACGAGGCTTCCCAGGTGGAGCTACTGGTAAAGGACCTGCCTGCCAATGCAGAACAGAGGCCTGGGTGCGATCCCTGGGGAGGAGGATCCTTGGAAGAGGGCACGGCAGCCCACTCCAGTGTTCTTGCCTGGAGAATCCCACGGACAGAGGAGCCTAGCAGGCCGCAGTCCAGAGGGTCGCAAAGTCAGAAACGACTGAAGCGACTTAACATGCGCACACGGAAAATCTGTCCTTGAAGACTGTATACTGTAGGTTGGGTAATTATTCATCACCTTACGCAGCTGAAAAGATTCCTCTATTGGGAGGAAAGTTAGATATCTTAGATTCCATATTAATGCATAATTTTCTGATTTCTTTATAAATTAGACCATCTGAATACTAAATAAATAGTCAAAGAAAATAGAGCACTATATTTTATTTGAAGATATAATAGTTTTACTCAATGTCAAAGCTTTGAATAATAAAATACCTTAAAATATTAATGAATCAGGAAATGAACTTAAATTTTTTTCAGTAATCACTGCATTATAGAATAGCATTGTGAAAATAAATGCCAAAATTATAACTTAAATAATTATAACTCAAGAATACTGAACCATGTATCCATTATATTCCTCAATGCGCTAGGATTCTTTTTAATAATTTTCATCTGAAGAATTGATGCTTTTGAACTGTGGTGTTTGCGAAGACTCTTGACAGTCCCATGGACTGCAAGGAGATCCAACCAGTCCATCCTGAAGGAGATCAGTCCTGGATGTTCATTGGAAGGACTGATGCTGAGGCTGAAGCTCCAATCCTTTGGCCACCTGATGGGAAGAGCCAGCTCGTTGGAAAAGACCCTAATGGGAGACTGACAGAGGGTGAGAAGGTTGAATGGCATCATCAGTGCAATGGACATGAACGTGGGCAGACTCCAGGAGATGGTGAGGGACGGGGGGCCTGGCGTTCTGTAATCCATGCAGCTGCAAAGGGCGGAACACGACTTGGCGACTGAACAGCAGTCCGATCTTGCGCTGCGCTCTGCCTAGTCTCAGTCACGTCTGACTCTTTGCGACCCCGTGGCCTGTAGCCCACCAGGCACCTCTGTTCATGGGGATTCTTCAGGCAAGAATACGACAGTGGCTCGCCATGCCCTCCTGCCTGGGATCATCCAAACCCAGGGATCAAACCCAGGTCTGCAGCATTGCAGACAGAGTCTTGACCATCTGAGCCACAGGAAGGACCAAAAATACTCCAGGCTCTCTTCCCCACCCGGGGACTGAACTGGGGTCTCCTGCGTTGCAGGCAGATTCTTGACCAACTGAGCTCCCAGGGAAGCCTGATCTTAGGGAATTTAATTTGAGAAGATAAGTTCAAGACAGCAATCTTGTCCTGGCCACCAAAATGATTCTAAGCCAAGCACATTCCATTCTTCCAAAACCATCATTAGCAACTTTCAGTTACATCTCACCTCATGACTTATTTCATTTTAAAAAGCTTGTAAGGATTTCAATACTAAAAGAAACAAAACCGATTATTTATATTAAAAAGAAGGAAAACAATTGCTTTAAATATGCTCCTTAGCATAAAGAAAAATGGAAATATTCAATTCAATAAATATGAGCCAAATTGTTATATTATTCAATTAGTATAAATTTTAATGCAATTTATCTTCCTTGCTTGCAATTAGATGCTGTCCTAAATTGATGTAAACAATTTCTTGCTCTTTCTTTTGGCCACACTGTGTAGTTTGTGGGATTTTAGCTTTGAGCCCAGGGATTGAAACCCTAAACCCAGGCACTCGGCAGTGAGAGCGTGGAGTCCTAACCACTGGGCCGCCAGGAAATATGACCCAAAATTATTATTTTAAATGTGTCTAAATTATATATTATTATGCATATCCACTGTTAATGATGCAAGTAATTTGATGGCAAAGGGGTAGTTAAAAGTCAACATTTTATAAAGATTCTTTTTGTAAACATTTAGTTTTTTAACATTATGTATTTAGTTTGTTAGCATGGCTGCACTGGCTTTCATTGCCATTCATGGGCTTTTCCTAATTATGGTGAGTGGGGGGCTGCTATCTGGTTCCCATGTAGGCTTCTTACCTCAATAACTTCTCTTGTTGTGGAGTATGGGCTCTAGAGTGGGGTGCATGGGCTTAGTTGCCCTGAGGCATGTGCAATCTTCCCAGACCAGAGCTCGAACCCATGTCCCCTGGATTCACAGCTGGATTCTTAGCCACTGGGCCACCAGGGAAGCCCTATTCTTGAAACTTACTGTGGCTTCAGTAACCTTCATCTTCTAAATCTCCCCAAAATAAAACATAAACACAATCAAAATGAGAAAATGATTTACACTAATTCTTAGAGGTTGACTAATATTTGAGAACATGATATGAATAAATTACTTGCAAACTATTAAAATTAGTATTATTTAGACTGCAGAATATTTCTGTTCAATAAATAATTGAATATATATGATTCCATTTTCTATCAAAATGTATAGGCAATCATCGATTAAGATTATTAAAGCCATGAATGTTGGGTTCATCTTATAACCTAAATGCCAGCATAAGATATAATATCTAAGACACTAGAACCCTGAGGAAGTATATAAGTGTGTGTGTAAAATAGATAACTCAGACTGGCAGTGTATTTTGCCATCAATGTAATTTTTTAGCTTTACAACTAAGATAAAAAGAAAGGAATGTTAGTGGAGAATATTCATTGCTTGAAAATTTTTACATAAAACTCCATTCTGTGGCTTCTTTTGAAAAATTGACTATATTGCAACAGAAGTCCACTTTTCCACAGGGTGGCAGCCAGAGGGAACTGAACAGTCACAGCCCCATGCAGGCAGGACAAGCAAGCTCACTTGTCACCACCAACTCGCTACTGTATTTTCCTAATACGTTCTCTCATCTGCATGGTCATATGAAAGCATGTTATCCCCATTTTATATCTAAGGAGAAAGAAGGAAAATGTTCAGAATTTGAAATTATGAGGTTTGGGTCAAATTCTTTGAGGAGCTGAGAATGCTGCAAGACATCAATATTGGAGGGAAAGACTAAAACAAAAATATCCACATTGATGGTTGAAATACAGAAAGTCACTTTTTCAAGAATATAA
This sequence comes from Hydropotes inermis, assembly GCA_020226075.1. Classification (NCBI taxonomy): domain Eukaryota; kingdom Metazoa; phylum Chordata; class Mammalia; order Artiodactyla; family Cervidae; genus Hydropotes; species Hydropotes inermis. The sequence goes on from CM035287.1 coordinate 53,744,484, forward strand.
GCAACTAGAAATAAATAGGATGTGTTTTTATAGAACCTTTTAATGTTCATTTTAATTTCCTTTTGGTGTGCTTTGATACCCAAAACATTCAGAATCTTTTACTCTTTATATTTCATCGATTTCTAAGTCATTGAAACTGGTGGTCCATATGGTGAATATAAAACAATTTAGTATTGAAGAGAATATTCATTTAACCAGGAAAAACATTCCCTTAAAGATTCATGTACAAAGACTATAGTTTAAAAGGATTACATAGTTCTTAAAAATCCTGTAAATTATTCTTTTCCTAAGGTACATACAAGTTGTTTATACAATAAAAGTGTTACAATGGAAGAATAATAAACTGTATCTTATGCCATGGTTGGGTTATAAAAATTAAGCTCATTATATTTTCAAGTCCATTAGAAAATATTGTGATTCAAAGTGAAAGCTATATTGCTAAAGCATTAAGTTCTCTCTAGCCTTGGAGTGAACACCAATCTGGTATTGTCAAAACAATAATATTTGGAAAATTCTCTTGCTGTTCATGTTTATTCATTTAAAAAACTCAAACAGAATTATTTTCCTATGAATAAATGTTTAAATTGATGATTATACACATAAGAAACTGGAAACTTAAAATAGATTTCTTAAAGAAATTATTTGATGGGAAGTGTCCCTTTGTATACCTGACATAGAAGAAATGAGTAAAGCTTAATGTTTAAACAAAAGACTGTTTTGAAGACCAGTCTCAAGAATCTTGTTGAAATATGCCAAAATGACAGATGAATTTAGAAAGGAGAAATATGTATTTTCATCTGTATGTTAATTTTTACCCAGCAAAAGAAACAAAGGAAGCCGGGAAACATTATTCTTTAAGAATTTTGTGTCCTAATTTGTGTACTACATGTGCCCTAATTCACTTCTGGGTGTGCATTTGGTGATCATAAGTATATGATCAATATGTATATGATTCAAAAGTATAATTCATATGCCCTGATGTCAAATATATTTATAGAAATCTCAGAAATCTATTTTAAAACCCAATTGCTACTTATACCTATCTTTGTGCCTAGTTCAATAATGTAAAAAATGCCTGTGTTGTGTGCCTAGTCATGTCTGACTCTTTGTGACCCCTGGATTGCAGCCCGCCAGGCTCCTCTGTCCATGGGGATTCTCCAGGCAAGAATGCTGGAGTGGGTTGCCATGTGTTCCTCCAGGGAACCTTCCCAGCCCAGGGATAGATGCCAGGTCTCTCGCATTACAGGCAGACTCTCTACCACCTGAACCACCTGGGAAGACAGTGAATACTGGTGTGGATCACGCATCCCTTCTTCAGGGGATCTTCCCAATCCAGGAATCCAACTGGGGTCTCCTGCATTGCAGGCAGATTTGTACCAGTTGAGCTACCAGGGGAGCTCCCCAACCCCCAAAAAAAATGTTTAGTGGAGTCAAATTAATTCAACAAGCAGTTTTTAACTACCTAGTTAGTATATAAAAGGCACTCTATTATATATAAGAGATAACAAAATAAATATTCTATGACATTTGTTCTCAAAGTGTTCACATTCAAAAATTGGCATCTACCAGTCTGGGAGATAGTGTGGACCTTTCACTGTGAAAGCATATATTCTAAATTTTTAATTTATATGTGTCATCATGAAGACTACAATACATCACTCTCCATTATGAAACTTGTACCTATGTCTACAGCTTATCATTTATTCTAAGTCTGCTACTATCGAGCACTATAGTAGGCAGAGTAAATTCTAGCAGAGGATGTGGCATTATTTGCCAAAGGTTGCATCTTTATCTCACTCTGAAAAGCTGAACATGATTTTCATGTAAAACATACTTAAGTGTTATATTAGCATTCCCCAAATGCATCCCCTTTTCATCTGTGTTGATAAGTATTCAAATATATCCACTAAGACATTTTTACATTATTTCCTCAAATGTGAGCCAATTTTAATTTAGCAAGCAATTATTTTGAGTGAATGGAAGTGACTTTTTACCTAATTTACTCTGGTTACTATTAATTCCTAACTAGTAATTGCTTCAGCAACTGTGAAAATGAAGGAGTTTATGGGACCCCTGCCTCCCTACCAAACACACAGGCAGAGTAATACTGAACTTGAACTGCCTGCTATCCTCCTGGAGAAAGAAAACTGAGACATCCATGAAATATTCTGTTCCCTTCCTATAAAATATGTCTTATTTTCTCAGAGGACTTTCTAGAATGATGGCAGACAGTGGGATTGAAGCAACTGGTAGCTGAAAGTGTAAGGAAATGATAAAAGACACATTTCAAAATGCCGAATCAGTGATTCACATCTGTTACTTCTTTTAAGACATGGTCCACAATTCACCTTTTAAAGAGAGCTTTTCTTCTATCCCATCTGTGAGTGAGGTGACCTCATAGTTTATTGTCTAACTAGAATACTGTTGAGAGTGAAATAGGGCAATAAATAACAGGGCTGAGACAACACTGTCCCTGCTAAACTGCGATGGATGGCCTCCCTATCCATGAAGGGAGCAACATCCCCTCAAGATTCTAATAGTATTTAGTGAGAGTTTTACTTATTTGGCGTTCAGCACGTGCTACAGGGGGTTCCTTATATTCTATGTGTACATTCTGTGGCCTTGACTTGTTTCACAATATCCTTTGTGAGCAGAGAGGATGGCATTTATTTGTTTGTTTCTCTAGATCCTAACACAAGCACTCAGGAGATATGTTTAAGGCAGTGTGTGAATAGAGTTAATGGTTAATTAATGCTTGTTGAAGGAATCTGCATTAGTCAGGGTTCTCCAGACACAGCCAATAGTTTCTGCTGTCTATCTGTATGTGTGTGTATTTATACATGTTTATATATATATATATATATATATATATATATATATATATATATATGGCATGTATAAAGAAATTTATTTTAAGGGGCTGGCTCACATGATCATGGAGGCTGAGACAGCCTGAGACCTGTAGTCAAAATGTTGAAAATCCAGGAGAACCAACATGTAGTTATAGTTTGAGAACCAAGGCCTGAGAACAAGAACTGAAGGTATGAGTTCAAGCCTGAAAGCCAGGAGTGTCAGCACCCATGAACGGCTGAAATTTCAGTTTAATCCAGAGCCAGGAAAAGACTGATGTCTCAGCTTTGCAGTCCGGAATTTCCTGCTACTCATGGAAGAACTGGCCTTCATGTCTTGCTCAGGCCTTTAGCTTATTGGATAGGGCCACTCTCACTGGGGAAACCAATGCTCAGCACAGTGATCTAAATGTTAATGTCACCCAGCAGCATGTTCACAAACACACCCAGAATAACATTTAACCAAACATCTAGGCACTTTGTGACCCAATCAAGTTAACACATAAAATTAAACATCACAAAATGTAACACACGATATTTGTAGGGATAGTGACTTCAGCTAATATTATCATATCTTTACCTGTATGACGTGATTTTGGCCAGGTGTATAACGGTGTATTTCTACTACAAGATGATAAGATCTTTGCTTCTGCTGGACTTTCCCAAATTGCCTAGAATCCTATTTTTTAATATTCTTAGTGATAACAACTTAAGAACTGTGAATACACAGAAGTAAATTTGGGGTGGTTTCTGCCTTCAGAGCCCTAAAGGCTTCATTTGAAAGAAGAGATGAATCCACATAAAGGATGAGTCACAGCAGAGTCAGTAAATCAGGCAGTGCTTGTGGTGCCACGGAAACTGCAGAACAATGTGGTGGAAAGTGTAAAAATTTTCAGCCTGAAACTTGCATGTAACTTTCATACCACTTCAGAGAGAACTGCATTTGAATCCAGCTCTATAATTTAACAACTGTGTGAACTTTGCCATTCAGAACTTCATTTATTTTACCTTGAAATGAACAGTAATAAACTTTTGTCACATAGTTGTTAAAATTAAATGATTCATGGGACCGGCATGTAGTACTCAAAATTACTATTTTAATAATTGTTATCATCATTATGAACATTATCTTTATTATTATATAACAGCTATGAGTTTTCTAAAGAATAATAAATACAAATGATTTTCGTAAAGAGTAAATGATATAATATGTTTAAGATTTTAGTGAATTTAAAACAATAGTATAAATATTAGCTGGAAGTAATATTGTCATTACTGTGAAACAGAGTGGAAATATGTTATTTTTTAATAAAAATGTGAAGAGTCAGCTCATTTGAAAAGACCCTGACGCTGGAAAAGACTGAAGGCAGAAGGAGAAGGGCACAGCAGAGGATGAGATGTTTAGATAGCATCGTAGACTTAATGGACATGAATTTGAGCGAACTCCAGAAGACAGTGAAGGACAGGGGAGGCTTGCATGCTGCAGTCCATCAGGAAGCAAGACGTTGGATATGATTTAGCTACTGGACAGCAACAACAAATTTAATTAATTACTCTCAATTAACTCCATGTCAAATATTGTCAGAAAAATCTAATTTATCTAAATTTGTAAATTTAAATATATAATTTAAAATTACGCCTCTCGTATATATGCATGTGTATGTTTTTATATATAACATATATATATATTTGTCCTGCCATATTTATGTTATTTTTAACCTTTAGAATATAATAAATAGCTGGATTCAGTGTGGAGGAATAATGTACACATATGAGGATATTTGTTCAGCTATCCACTATCAATGGAATCTTGGTCTAGTCATTTTGATTTCAGGGCCTTCCTTTCTTCATGTGCATAATGTAACATTGTAACATTATTTTTCCATATTTCTGTGATTTTTCTAATAGGAGTCCAAAATAAAGGGTTTGGTCACTTGATCTGTGGCTAGTGACTCACGGTAGCTCAAACACAGTGCTGTTTTAGTCCGGAAATAACCAAATTAACAGTTACTAACCTTGACATTTGCTTGCTGTAAAGCCTTCTAGAATCCTTCTCACAGAGTTATCATTAACCCTCATCTAGTAATTTGAGCAAATTCCTTACACACTTAGGAAACAGATGAGCATGAAAGGATAAAATGATTGTTTACTTAGCTAGAAAATACTTATTGTTTTTACCACTTTCAGAAATCATAAAATTATCAGTTCCTTAATTTAAAACTCTCCTCAAACCAACAATTTTAATGTGCCTAAATTCTTACTTCAAAAGTAGATTCAACATAAAACAGTAAATTCTTTGTGCTGGAGAATTCTTGTTGTCTAAGAGCCATTTAGAGGATGAATTCTCATTGTGCAGTTAATGTAGATACGGTGGAAAATCAAACTGACACTGCTTTGGTGATAGAGATATTTTCTAGACATAACTTTAAAATACCTTCCTGTTATGCTTAGCTGTCAAACACATTTCTTCCAAAGTAGAGGACAGATTAAAAAAAATTCCTGATTCCTTGAGAAATGGCTGTTTCATCATGAAGTTTTCAGTTCTTTCACGCTTTCAACTGGTATCCCTTCAGACTCCCCTTTTGATACATCAGGGCTCACCAGTGACAAAGAATGCAGTTTCCTCATATAACCTACTCCAAGTAATAAGCTTTGCATCTAGTCTTTAGTTTTCATCTTCAAAGCATTTGACAAACATTAAATAATTAATCCACACAACACATGTGGGAAGTAGGCATATATTATTATCACCCTGACAGAAGTGGAGGCTCCCTGAATTTAAATAAGTTGCCTGAGGCCACACATCAAGCTATTATCAGAGCTGAGATTAGTTGCTGCTTCCCATTCTCATTTTAAGACTTCACCATGTCTCCTCCTGTCCTAATAAGAACCCATGTCCACTTTCTGCATAATTTTCATAAAGAATCAACAGTGTGTTGCAAATATGATTTGCATATTTGTATTAATCTTTTTGGACACATGTTTGAATCACTTTGATTCAGATTTACTCATCAGTAATGATATGAAATAGATTTTCTTACAGTTTGTTCTGAGACGGCTGCCCAGGAAAGAAATGATGCTATCTTCAACAAGTTAGTGGATCTGTGTTTCAAAACTCCTGTTTTGAAAATAGGGGGTATCATATTTTTATCCTAACAGGTAGAAAAGATTTTCCGGTAAGAGCAAGGAATATTCACTAAAGAAATACTTGGTAAAGTTTAAAAATGGAAGAAATATCTTCATTGGCATTTGTTGAACACCTAGTCCTTGCTAAGCACTGTATGTGGCAAAGAATTAATCATAGTCTAAACCTCATGGGCTTAAGAGATAGTCTCATTAATATTCACTTGTAAATAGCTTGTGCTCACTAATAAAATCCCCTGCTGAAGTGCAGGTCATTCCTCCTACAGTCCCTACACGCAGTATCTCAGCACGTGTACATTCTATAACTCCCAAGTTAAGGAGCTCCACAGACAGAGCCGTGCCCTGACATTTATCACAGAATTGGCAGAAATGAGCCCTCATCATGCCCAGCTGATAAACAGTCCTTGGTGAGCTGAACTCATGTTGCTGCTCTGCTAATTGCCCAGCTATATTCATTTGGCGTCGCTGAGCCTCTAAACAAACCAAGGTTAACTGGAGTCAGGAATGGACCAGCAACCTTGGTACCCACCGTTTCGCAGTCCTCAACCCATCACCTTTCTTCTTTGAGCTCTCACATGACCGAAGTGCCACACATTCTACCTGCCTCGACTGTGATTCGATCTGACTACAAAACGTTTCGAAAAGGAATTATTTGGGGGACACGTGGCAAATCACCACTCAATAGCATCAGAGAATCAACGCCTCCAAGACGCACCTTGTGAATGTTCTTTTCGTGTGTCTTTCCCCAGTGAGTCTCTCTCTAGTCCCTCAGGGCTTTTCATTTGGCCATTGGGGTCTGCTTTTGGTAGAACAGAACCTAGTCCTAGAAAGGACTTCAACATATCCATCTGATCTAGCTCCTAGTCAGAGACTGTATTAAATCCATTTTATAGATTAAGAAACTCTGAATGGGATAAGAAAATTCCCCCTAACCCCAAACATAGGGCATTAGGACTTTGGTTTTCTGCTTCTTAATTTAGTGACTTTCACTAAAACACTAAAAAGTCCGCTGTGTTGCCTCCATACGTCTAACAGCTGATACTGGACGATTACTACGTTCCAAGCAATGGTCACATGCTTCACATGCATTACATTAATGAACCCTTATGAGCTTTAATCCCATTTCAGAAGAAACACCCTCCACTGAATTAGCCTGATTGCACAGTCCCTACCACATATTCAATAACAGTTATTCAACAGAGAACCTGTAAACAATTCCAGAATCCACCTCCTGCCACTTACTACTCTGAGTTAAAGTCAGGACTTTGAGACACAGCTCTGCTTTAGGAAAATGCATACACCCCATTCAGACCTAGGCAATGAGGAACAGTGAGCATTAATGCCATCAGAATCTCTCTGAAGAGTATATTCTTGGCATCATAGGTTCATAAAAAAATAAAAACATGGTAATTATTTTATCAGTTTCAAAAGTAAGAATCTGCCCAGTTATTGAAGTAGCTACGGTTCGGTCGGTTTTCTTGGCAGCACTATATACACAGTCAACCCTATTATGACCATGTGCTGGGGCTCCATACTCATTCAGCAAGTCTCTTTTGCTCTCCGCTTGACACTCTTCTGTTCCCTCGACTCCCCAAATTCCTCCTTTCAAAAATTTCACTTCCTTGTTCTTCTCAAGGGCATTCAACTAAGAAGCAGAAATATGAAAGTGACATCCTATATCTTGATATCACCCTATATATTAATATGGCATATATTAATATCTCCAAACCACTCCCTCTTCCCCTGCACCCTGCTGTATTTATGAAACTCTGAAAGCAATGGAGTGGTATTTGCCACACAGAACCTGGATGGCGGGCCTCTGATGTAATTATTTCCAATGCTTTTCCAGCATGGACAGTTGTATAAAATACCAAGCAAGTTCACTTCTTATTTACACTTGAGCACATTTTATCATCTTCCTAGCCAAACATCAGGCACACATGCTCAGTCATGACCGACTCTTTGCAACCCATGGACTGCAGCCTGCCAGGCTCCTCTGTCTCTGGAAGCTTCCCGGCAAGAATATTGGAGTGGGTTGCCATTTCCTTCTCCAAAAATCCAATTATTACTCATCCTTTGAAAAACTTCTAAGCTAAAATTATGAAATTGCTAGGGGAATTAAAAGATGCTTAAATAGTTTGTGCCAAATGTGAAGTTTATAAAGCTTCTGACTGTCTAAAGTTATGATTCTCAAAACCTGTGTGAGTTAGAATCAACTGGGACTGTTGTAACAAATTTCTGAACCCCACGACCAAGAGTTTTAATTAGGCTGGCTTACATCTGACAGCATCAATTTTTTAATGTACATGAAAGTTTTTATTTATAGAAATATTTTATTTTTTAAATTAAAAATCAACTTATTAAAGTAATGAATTAAGAAATGAAGATTCTATAGATGCTTTGCTGAAGTATTTGTTGTTGTTTAATTGCTAAGTCATGTCTGACTCTTTACAATCCCATGGACTGGAGCCTGCCAGGCTCCTCTGACCATGGCATTTCCCAGGCAAGAATACTGAAGTTGCCATTTCCTCCTCCAGGGGACCTTCCCCACCCAAGGATCAAACCTGCTTGGTAGGCAAATTCTTTACCACTGAGTTACCCAGGAAGCCCTACTGAAGTATAATTGACTTGAAATATATTGCATATGTTTAAATTGTATATTAGACAAGCACCCCCATGAAGTATCACCACAATCAAGAGAGTGAATACATCCATCACTTCTCACATATCCCATTCACATTTGTAATTCTCCTTTTCCTCTCTCTCTATGCCTCATCTCCCATTCTTAGGCAATAACTCATTTGCTTTCAGTAAATCAATTACTGATTTACTTTCAGACATTAGTTACATTTCTAAAATTTTATTTGAATTAAATTATATATGGAATAGGTTCTTGGGTTTTTTGCTTTATTTTTAAGGGAGAGATGTTTGGCTTTTTTCACTCAGAATACTTAATTACTTCTGAATTTATTCATGTTATTCATGTATTAATAGCTTATTCATTTTTCTTTCTGATTAGTATTTTTATATTGTCTGAATATACCACAATTTATTTATGCACTTGCCTGTTGATGGACGTTTGGATTCTTAACAGATTTTGTTACAGATAAAGTTGATATAAACATTTTTGTACAATTCTTTGTTTGCACATATGCCTTTATTTATTTTTTGGAAATAGCGACATGTTGTAACAATAGTCATGTTGTAAACAGGTTACGTTTAATTTCTTATGACACAGACAAATTGTTTTCCAAAGTGGTTGCACTATTTTACACCCCCACTTAGTAGTATATGAGAATTCCTTCTGCCTCATATTCTTACCAACACTTGATACTGTCAATCTTTTAAAGTTTAAACTAATTGTAAGTAGAGTAAGCATATAGAAGTTTCTCACTATGCTTTCAATTTGCAATTCACTCTAAGAATGTGGAATCTTTCATGTAGTTATTTGCCAACTGTGTCTCATCTTTATTGAAGTATCAGTTCAAAGGTTTTTTGCATTAAAAATAGATTATTAAATATAGATTTTTCAAATATACTTCTTGGATTCTCTTAAGTTTCTAATTCATTGAGTATTTTTATAAGAATCAATTTGATTTTTGCAAATTATTATCTTGTTTCTTATCTAATAATTGATCCATGCCATTCTGGATCAGTTTCAATTGAGTTTTCTTTTCATTATGGCTAGCATTTTCCTGCTTATTTGCATGTGTGGTGATTTTTGTTTGGATACCAGCAGTTGTAAATTTTGCCTTTAGGATGTTTAAGATGTGTTCATGCCAATGAATTTCTTGAGCTTTTTTATGGGAAACCACTAGGTAAACTGGAAGCAGTCCAACCCTTTTAGGTCTGATTAAGGTTTGTTTGGCAAGATCAGGGTATCAGTTCAGTTCAGTTACTCAGTCGTGTCTGACTCTTTGCAACCCCATAGACTACAGCATGCCAGGCTTCCCAGGTAGCTCACGGTATAGTCAAGGGTTTATCTTTCCCCACTGGGCTTCCGTGCTAGCTCAGCTGGTAATGAATCCACCTGCAATGCAGGAGACTTTGATTCAATTCCTGGGTCGGGAAGATCACTTGGAACAAGGATAAGTTACCCACTCCAATATTCTTGGTCTTGCCTGGTGGCTCAGATGGTAAAGAATCCGCCTGCAGTGCGGGAGACCGAGGTTTGATCCCTGGGTTGGGAAGATCCCCTAGAGGAGGGCATGGCAAGCTACTCCAGTATTGTTGCCTGGAGAATCCCTATGCACAGAGGAGCCTGGCAGGTTATATGGTCCTCTTTGTTTGGCAAGATGAGGGCATAGTCAAGGGTTAATCTTTCCCCACTACTGATGCAAGAACCTTCTTAGCGATCTACGCCAGGGGCTGTAATTTGTAAGATTTTCCACTCTGGCTGCTGGGAACAATACTGTTCTAGACCCTGTGTGAGTTCAAGTATTATTCCTCCTGATCTTTTCAGGTAGTCCTTCCTCAGCCTTGGTGTGAGTTCAAGTATTATTCCTCCTGATCTTTTCAGGTAGTCCTTCCTCAGCCTTGAATATTTTCCGCATATATGTGCTGATCAAACCTCAACTGAAAACTCCAGGGAATCCCCTGAGGGCTCTGCTTGTTTCTGCAGGCAACTCTTCTTTCTCTGGGATTCTGTCCTGCAAAATGTGGCTGCCTTGGCCTCCCTGGACAGCCAATGGTGTCTCTGTAACCCAAGAAAAAGTCTGAAATGTGTTTCCCTTGGTGCAACCTGGAAATTGTCTCCCGGAAGTAACCTGGAGCAATCCAAGGGCTCATCACCTCATTTATTTCTCATCTCCAGGCTCATTGGCCTTTGTTAACTAATACCCAATTTCTTGCCTGAAGTGCAGAGCCCTGCGTTCGATCCCTGGGTTGGGAAGATCCCTTAGAGAGGAACGGCTCCCCATGCCAGTACTCTGGCCTGGAGAATCCCACGGCCAGAGGGGCCGCCCTGCCAGGCTACAGGCCACGGGGTAGCAAAGAGTCAGACAGGACCGAGAGAATTTCATTTCACGTATTTTCCCAAGCAGACTGGGATTTTCCTGTCTGACAAATAAGGTTGTATATTCACTAAAGAAAGATTTGGCAGGGAAGTGGCTTTCACCTGCTTTGTTTTCTGTTTCTCTCCCAAGACTAAACTGGAAAATGTTGAAAGTCTCACTAAACAGATTCCATAGTTACTGTCATCTAAAAAAATACACACAGCGTGAAAGCAGAGAGCTATTTTATTTGGGGGGAATGCTTAGGACTCTGAGCCCAGGAGACAGCATCTCAATAGCTCGGAGAACTGCTGCAAGGAGGAGGTAGCGGAAGTAAGGCTGCATACACGTTTGCCACAAAGGGAGCAGGCAGGCTGAAGGCCGGAGATCAGGCATCAGGTAAAGAGCTTAGCACTGTGTAGGGGAAGATGCAAGCCTCTGGGCTCACTGGATCCATCCCTTCACAGCCCCTCAGCTCCCTGGGCCAATCCTGTCTCCTTGCTCCCTTTAAGGCCTGGCGGATGGCTGCTTCTTGCCTTCTTCCAGCTCCTCAGCAGGCCCCATGGGGGTAGCGGGATCCGCTCCAGCACAGTTTGGGGAGCCCTCATTCACACTTGGAGGCCAGAAGTCGCTGATGGCTGTGGCATTTCTTATTTTTTGATATGGCAGGAGATATCTTCATTCCACATTACAAAGGTGTGTAGTTTTACAATTTTCATTCCCTAATTAAATTACGCACACATTAGTCTAATCAGTTCATCGCATTTGAGTAGTCCACTTACTCATCCAAGTTTAATATTCCGATTTTGCATTTTGGGCTCTCTATACATACAACTTCATTTGCTTCTTTGTCTGTGGCTGTGTTAGGTCTCTGCTGCTGCCTGAGATTGTGGGGAGAGGAGGCTGCTCTCTAGGCGCGGTGCACGGGCTGCTCTTTGCAGCAGTTTCTCTTGCCGCAGATCATGGGCACAGAGGCTTCAGTAGTAGTCGCTGATGTGCATACGCCCGCCAGGCTCCTCTATCCATGAAATTTTCAGGCAAGAATATTGAAGTGGGTTGCCATTTCCTCCTCCAGGGATCGTCCCCACTAGGGATCAAACCCACGTCTCCTGCATTGGCAAGTGGATTCTTTGCCAATGAGGTACCAGTGAAACCCTTTGGCTCTCTTAAGACATTTTATTTTCTTCAAATCTGAAGAAAATTCTTTAAATTTCCAAAGACACCAAAATCACATGCCCTTGAATAGTTCATGCAATGCTTCCAAATTTTAAATTTTACCATGTGAACTGTGTAGATGAAATTTCATATTGTATGCTTCTTTTTTGTCATCTGGAAGCACCATTTTGTGTATATTTTACATTAGTTCCTATTGGATTTTGAGTGGCATGGTGGCTTTCTCTGATTTTAGGGTACTTTACTAAAATTATATTAGTCACAGTGCCTAGGAAGCTATACATTTTAAAGAGTATTAACCAGTCATTCTGAATCTGATTTTTCTGATATCTCATGATTGTACTTTAATGCAAAGACACATTAAACCCTTAGAAATACTTCGAGTTCCATACTGCGATAATATGATTGGTTACTTTTATATATTGATTACCCATGGTTTTTATTTAATTATCTTTGTGATATTTTGTGTACACAATTTTCAAATATAATCAATACTGTACAAATATATTGTGTACATTAAGCATTTCTTCTCTCATGAATTTAACAACAAAAAAGATACTACTGAGGGAAATAGGTCTTGGAGGGTTTTTTCACGGGGAAGGATTAGAGTTATTTTGCTTTAACTTATATTTTTTCTTCCCTTTTCATATAGCTACCCCGCTCTAATGCAGGAAGAAAAAGAGTATAGATGAACTTTCTCCTATATTATATCCATTTCCATATCATTTCCTCTTTCCTGTGATATCATATTCAGATCATAGCTGTATCATTTCCTCTATCATATCTGGCACAAAGCAAGACATTAGCAGCTGACATCAAGTGAGGACCTAAAGATATTTTGTAGCTGTACTTTTAATAGAATAACAGATTTTAGAAGTTATTCACTTTAATAATTAATACCTATTATGTTACCAACCTTCATAAATAATTTTTTGGGTGACTTTTGGAAAGTTCACTTACGGTAAGAACTTGGTGTATACCAAAAGTATATGGATTCATTCTTGGTGTGTGTGAATGCATACATGTGTGGTGCGTGTGTATGTATGCATACATGTTGTTCTCTATGTTTGAAAACACTGAGTATGTTAACTTGATTCATCTCAAGCTTTAACTGAGTCTCTTCTTTTCTCTTCAATTGAATCTCTTCTTCTAATTGAGTCTCTTGCAGAAAAAATCTGCAAAATTCTATAATATGAAAGAATTAAAAAGTCATGTATATACTCCTGTGTATAAACTAGATGACTTATGAGAACCCACTGTGTGGTTCAGGGAACTCTACTCAGGGATGTATGGTGACCTTGATGGAGGGAGAACCAGAAGGGAGGGCATATGTGTATATATATATATATGCCCTCCCTTCTGGTTCCCATATATATATATGGTGGATTCACTTTGCTCTGAAGAAATTAGCACACCATTGTAAGTGACTATACTCCTATAATCTTTTAAGTCAGTCACTTGCCTTAAGACCATGTTATCTAGAAAAGACAAAGGGAACAAATCTGGTAAACAAAAAGAATAAAAGTGGTTTGTAATTAAATTCCACATAAGTAAAAGTCATAGTTCAGCTTTGTTTTTTATCCTACAATTTGAACAAAATAGGTGGCAGTAAAATAATTCAAATAATTCATCAAACACTACCCAAACAAAATATACCTAATTGGAGCTTATTCCTCAAAATAATTTTTTAATAGGTTATACACATTTCAGTGGCTTTGAGAAATCCTTTTATTGAGGGGGATGGAGATTCTCTAGGGATATCTTAGAAATGAGTTTTGTTATTCTATACTTATATTTTAAAATCAAATTATTATTATTCAAACTATTCAAAAAACCTTGCTTAGAGAGTCAAGCAGACTTCTGTGACTTTGGGCAACTTATTTTAACTCTTCCAAGCCTGTTTCCTCAACTAAAAAATATTAGATACACTTAGCTCATTGGGTGGTTATGAAGACTAAATATGATAACATTCATTAAGTTTAGTACGGGATTTGCTACACATTGTGGGTACTCTCTATTGTTGTTATTGTTATTATATTTATTATGTATTTTTCAAGAAGCATGTGTATTTAAATGCTCTCCTGAAAAGATGATTTTCCTAGAGAAGATCTGTAAAGTTTCGAGGTAATTCCTAAAGAGGAAACCTAAAAATATGAGTATTGACAGCATCGTCATAACAAGAGTGTTCTGTTTCCAAGGCACCTGCTTCCAAGGAGAGTGGGTTTTGTTTATATTTGATACTTTTTAAAACATCCGAGGGAATACTTAATGGTCTTGTCACTGTACCTGAATAGACTGGCAGGTTAACTTGATGTTTCTGTCAGATGAACTGGAATGCCTGTAAAATAGCTATCTAGTTTACATCTAATTCATTATCTACTGTGTAAATGATTCCCAGTATCTAGTACTAATCTGAGACTCTTTCTGAAACTCCAGACTCCCCTATCCTTCTTGCAAATCTACCCCTTCCTATCTGTCTCCTAGAGAGAGCCATTCATCCAGTGCTCCACTTTAGAAGCACTAGAGACAGCTAGATACTGCCCTATGCCCCGTCTATCAGCAAGTCATATCTACATCTGTACTCCATTTATAAATATTATACGAACACCAGCATAGTTCCAGATTCTTCTTCATTCATACTAGCAGAGTTTTGATCAAAGTTCACCAAACCTACCACCATTACCTCCTCAGATAACCATTTTGCCTTTTTTCATTTCTTTTCCATGGGGATGGTCTTGATCCCTGTCTCCTTTACAATGTCACAAACCTCCATCTGTAGTTCATCAGGCATTCTATCTATCAGACCTAGTCCCTTAAATCTATTTCTTACTTCCACTCTATAGTCCTAAGGGATTTGATTTAGGTCATACCTGAATGGTCCAGTGGTTTTCCCTACTTTCTTCAATTTGAGTCTGAATTTGGCAATAAGGAGTTCATGATCTGAGACACAGTCAGCTCCTGGTCTTGTTTTTGCTGACTGTATAGAGCTTCTCCATCTTTGGCTGCAAAGAATATAATCAATCTGATTTCGGTGTTGACCATCTGGTGATGTCCATGTGTAGAGTCCTCTCTTGTGTTGTTGGAAAAGGGTGTTTGCTATGACCAGTGCATTCTCTTGGCAAAACTCTATTAGCCTTTGCCTTGCTTCATTCTGTACTCCAAGGTCAAATTTGCCCATTACTCCAGGTGTTTCTTGACTTTCTACTTTTGCATCCCAGTCCCCTATAATGAAAAGGACATCTTTTTTGGGTGTTATTCCCAAAAGGTCTTGTAGGTCTTCATAGAACAGTTCAACTTCAGCTTCTTTAGCATTATTGGTTGGGGCATAGGCTTGGATTACCGTGATATTGAATGGTTTGCCTTGGAAACGAACAGAGATCAATCTGTCGTTTTTGAGACTGCATCCAAGTACTGCATTTCAGACTCCTTTATTGACCATAATAGCTACTCCATTTCTTCTAAAGGATTCCTGCCCACAGTAGTAGATATAATGGTCATCTGAGTTAAATTCACTCATTCCAGTCAAGGCTGTATATTGTCACCTACTTATTTAACTTATATGCAGAGTACATCATGAGAAATGCTTGGCTGGAGGAAGCACAAGCTAGAATCATGATTGCCAGGAGAAATATCAATAACCTCAGATATGCAGATGACACCACCTTATGGCAGATTGAAGAGGAACTAAAAAGCCTCTTGATGAAAGTGAAAGAGGAGAGTGAAAAAGTTGGCTTAAAGTTTAACATTCAGAAAACTAAGATCATGGCATCTGGTCCCATCACTTCATGGCAGATAGATGGGGAAATAGTGGAAACAGTGTCAGACTTTATTTTTTGGGGCTCCCAAATCACTGCAGATGGTGATTGCAGCCATGAAATTAAAAGACGCTTACTCCTTGGGAGGAAAGTTATGACCAACCTAGATAGCATATTAAAAAGCAGAGACATTACTTTGCCAACAAAGGTCCATCTAGTCAAGGCTATGGTTTTTCCAGTGGTCATGTATGGATGTGAGAGTTGGACTGTGAAGAAAGCTAAGCGCAGACCAATTGATGCTTTTGAACTGTGGTGTTGGAGAAGACCCTTGAGAGTCCCTTGGACTGCAAGGAGATCCAACCAGTCCATCCTAAAGGAGATCAGTCCTGGGTGTTCATTGGAAGGACTGATGCTGAAGCTGAAATTCCAATACTTTAGCCACCTCTTGTGAAGAGAGCTGACTCATTGGAAAAGACCCTGATGCTGGGAGGGATTGGTGGCAGGAGGAGAAGGGGATGACAGAGGATGAGATAGCTGGATGGCATCACCGACTCGATGGGCATGAGTTTGGGTGGACTCCAGGAGCTGGTAATGGACAGGGAGGCCTGGTGTGCTGCAGTCCATGGAGTCACAGAGAGTCAGACACAACTGGGCGACTGAACTGAACTGACCCCTTCTCCAGTGGATCTTCCTGACCCAGTAATAGGACCGGGGTCTCCTGCATTGCAGGCAGATTCTTTACCAGCTGAGCTAAGAGGGAAGCCCTGAAGAGAAATCTAAAGTGGCCCAAAGCAGGAAAGATGAAATGACGACCCAGAGGTAATTCAACAGCTGTACAGGTACCATCCCTTCACTGCAAAGAATGTGATAAAAGCTGCAATGCATGCTCTTTTACTCTGTAATTATTTATTCGGTTAGAAATCCTTTTTAGCTCCAGCAAGATGTAGAAAGGAAATTTCTAAAACTACCTATTTAAAGAAGCAATGATAATTCTTCAAGAAACATAAATAATTGAAAATACAAACAATAACTCTGTATTGAATAGACTTCCTCTGAAATCAGTGTTTAAAAATCTCTCAAAATGTGAATGAGTTCCGAGGAAAGAAAAAGAGAAATAAGGGAAGAGGCAGCTAGTGGCCTTGCCCAGCAGAGGAATTAGGTGAGACAGAAGCTTCAGGGTCCCCCAGGGCTAGAAGAGATGGTAGATAAATACGCGGAACGGCTTCTGGTCAAACAGCATCCCCCCTCCCTAGTACATTTTGATAGCTCTGCCAACACAAAAAAATAGACCAAAGCTAAATTCATTCTGAAAGAACCGTTTAATTTCAACATCAGAAATAATGTCTTCTCTAAAGATAACTTTTCCTTCAGGAGTCCCCACTTATATAAACAACAGAGATACACAGGCAGAGACACACAGGTGCATCAGATGCACATACAGGCATTTGAGCTCACCAGTAGCTGAACAGTGCGAGCTCAAGTGAAGCTTAGACACAGGCTACTGGAACGAGAGGCTCTTTAAGGGTTTTGTGGGATTTGTTTTATACAAAGCCTCCAAACTTTATTTTTAAAATGTGGAGAAAGTGGGCCTCAAAAAACTGGAATTGCAAGCCCAAGGATACTCACTAAGACAAAGGATATACTAGCAAGAATTAGAATACTAAGCTTGAAGTCCCACAACCTGGGCCCCCATTTCCCACAACACTTACAAAGGTGGTGTTGGCATAACCTACACAACGTGATTAAAGTTGAATTAATTGACTTCTTTTCCTCGTATCTGTATTACTACCCTATGATAACTAGTTCTGAACTGTAGATGAAAATATTGGGACTAAAAAGGGGATATATAGCTTGGTAGTGGGCATACAGCTATCACAGAGGCAAACCTAGAATGTGAGCACAGATGTCTGAATAAACTCGCATTGTTCCCAATATTAAATTGGAAGGGACAAAATAAATAAGATGTTAAGGACTATGTCCTTACAGAAATCCTGTTTTCTGTTCAAGATATTATCCTTGCCTGAAATAACAATATAGAAATATTAAACCAAATTTATAGATTCATAGTAGTGTGGAAAGTCAAGGGCTGAGTTATCCTGGAAAAGGGGCTTGCTGGAGGAGCCCATTTGAAAATGGAAGCCTAAAGAGCTGAGATGTCTGCAACTTTGTACATCTGGAAAGAGGCTCCGAAGCTGAGAGTCCAGGAGAACTCGGGGAGAGTGCTAACGTGGGAACGGCTGGGCCCTAAGAGAAGCACAAGCTTGAGAGGGACACCAGGTCAGTGACAGAGAGTAGCAAAGCTCTGAAGAGAAATGCGCATCGGAAATTAGAAATGTACATCCAATCAAACCACCTTCAGATGCAACGGCACTGAATATACAGAGGCACTGTTAGATGCCGCAGAATTTAAAAAGTCTAGCATCCACAAGTTTATTCTGAAGAACTTCCACATCTACACATTTCAACAACATTTTTAAAATTTAACACAGAATAGTTGAAAAAAAGTGAGTAGACAAGAATGTGCCACAGACACACAGATCAACAGAAAGGAATTTCAAGCCCAGAAACATGCCCACATTACATAAAGACAGTAATTTACACCACAGGAGCACAGGCCACACGACAGAGGAAAGCTGCCGGGCTCGGGGTGCAGCTGCGTGTGACTCTGAGACCCCAGGACCCCAGCCCTCCAGACACTGGCCCGCGGGACTATCCAAGGAAGAACACTGGCGTGGGTTGCCGTTTATCTCCTCCAGGAGACATTCCCAACCCAGACACTGACCCTGCGTCTTCTGCATTGGCAGGCTTATTCTTTACCACTGAGTCCTGGGGAGCCCAAAGAAAGGATAGTTAACAATGCTAAGAAAACTGGAGAGCCACATGCAAGAGTGATATTAGACGACTATCTTATACCACATACAAAAATTAACCCAAAATAAATTACAGACTTGAATGTAACACCTGAAACCACAAGATTCCCAGAAGAAAACAGAGGAACATAGGCAGGAACTCCATTGACCTCAATCTTAGCTGTGTTTTTGTGGATCTGAGTCCAAAGGCAAGAGAATCAAAAGCAAAAATAAACAAATAGAATTGTTTCAAACTCAAAAGCTTCTTCACAGTGAGGGAATGCATCGTCAAGCAAAAGGGCAACCTACTGAGAAGATATTAGAAAATCATATGTCTGATAAGGAGTTAAAATTTTAAGTATGTAAGGAACTCATACAATCCAACAGTGACAAAAAACTTGATTTTAAAAACGAGCAGAGGATCTGAGTAGAGATTTTTCCAAAGAAGACGTGCAGATGGCCAACAGGCACATGAGAAGGTTTTCAAAATCGTTAATTATTAGGGACATGCAAATTAAAAACACAGTGAGATGTCACTTCACACCTGTTAGAATGGCATTATCGAAAAGAAAAACACACAAACAAACATTGTAGAGGATGCAGGGAAAAGGCAACGTCTACCTACACTGTTGATGGGACAGTAAATTGGCACAGCCACTATGAAAAGCAGCATGGAGTTTCCTCAGAAAATTTAAGCCAGAACTAACATATGACCCAGGTGCTCTACTTCTAGGTATTTATCTATCTCTGGGAAATTATCTAAAAATCACAAAAACACTAATTCAAAAAGATACATGAAACCCAAAGTTCATTGCAACATTATTAACAATAGCCAAGATACGGAAACAAGCTACATACCCACAGAAGGATGAATAAATTAAAACAGACGTGGTATCTATCTGCAATGGACTACTATTCAGACTTACGTTCTTATAAAAGAATAAAATCTTGCTGCTGTGAAAACATGGATGGACCTGAAGGGTATGGTGGTAAGTGAGCTAAGTCATGGAGAGAAAGACAAATACCATATGAATTCACTCACATCTGCAGTCTACAGAAATAAACTCATAGATGCAGGGCATAGATTGGTGTTTACTAGAGGAAAAGGGGCTTCCAAGGTTGCAATAGTGATAAAGAACCCACCTGCCAGAGAAATAGACAAGAGACCTGGGTTCGATTCCTGGGCTGGGAAGATCCCCTGGAGAAGGAAATGGCAGCTCAGTCCAATATTCTTGCCTGGAAAACTCCATAGAGAGAAGAGCCTGGCAGGCTGCAGTTCATGGGGTTTCAGAGCATCGGACAAGAGTGAAGTAACTCAGCACACGCACAGAGGACAAGGCGGGTGGAGAGTGAACAAAATAGGTGAGGGGGTCAACTATACGGTGATGAATCGCAACCAGACTTGTGGTGGTGACTGTTTTCTAGTGTCCAGAGATGTCAAATTGCAATGTTATTCACCTGAAACTTAATATAATAAAAAGAATGTATATAGAATCATTATCCTTAATAGTCAAAAATGAAATACTCAGGCATCCATCCTCAACTATAGAAAGCATATATTCATTGAAGAATGTTCATACAAATAAATCATATATAAGGTGTACATCGCTCTTAGATTCAACAATGTATGTTGAATAAAATAGACTATAAACAAAAGTAAATACACTGCCATTCCTTTGCATACATGTCTGAGGTAGGCACAATTAATTTATGTTAGTCGTTGCTCCTTTAATGGACCAGAACCTGGTGGTTCTGAGAGTAAGAGAGAGGAAGAGGCTGACTCCCCCGGTTTACGCGGGGAGCCAATAGAGCCCTGTTCTCAGGGCTCACACGGCTGCACGTGGGCACCGGGCGCCCTCCCGAGCGGGCGAAGGCGCAGGGCACCTGCTCGGGAGGGCCTTGGAAGCCCGGGCAAGACAGTGAGCCCAGCGGGCCTCCCGCTCCAAGGCGTTAGCCAGAAATAGAGAGAGAGGCAGAGACAGAGAAAAGGAAGAGAGAGAGAGAGGGAGAGAGAGAGAGAGACACTGGGACCAAAGCTCTGATGCAGCAAAGGTGTTTTAATCAACATGGCATGGGCATATATGCTGTAGTTATTCTCAGCAACGATAAAGATTAAAATTCCAGGCTTACAAAACATAAGATGATCCCTATCAAAGAGAGAGTTGCAAAGAATCACCGTATGGCTCCTAAAAAGGAAGAGCGTACTTATCACCACGATGAGAAATGCCTGGATTCCTCAGCCCCAGAAAGGCGTGCCTCTCCTCCTGAATATTCAGGAATTAATAAGGGCCAGAGGGCTCCTGACAGATCCGAAACAGCACACAGGAGGCCTCTTGTTAAATGCTCCCTGACAGTTAGTAAAAATCTTGATAGTTTGCTGGTGGTTATCCTCGTCAGGGCTGATGACTGGGAAGGACCCTAAGAGTTGCTTCTGGGCTAAGGTAAATGCTTTACATCTTAAACGGGGTGGTCATTACATTGATGCGTTCATCACTGTAAAACTCGGTGAAAGCCATATTTAAGATTTTCTCACCTAAATATGTGTAAAATTTCCAAAAAAAAAGAGATTGAACTTTATATGATATACATAGCATAATATGTACATGTAGCTACTGTATATAAATATGTGTCTTGATATAACCTTTTTATGTGCTTGTTGTTCATTGTGACTATCTGTCCACATCAATAAATGCACTAATTGCAATATCAAAGATTATCATATATTTTTATTTGTTTGCTCAGTTAAAATTTGAATTGGTATTTTAATACTAAATAGAGAACTAAATGGAAATATGTAAAGCAAAATAGCCATATTTTTTATGAATCCCTTTTGTGATCTATTGGTCTCAAGATTCCTGGAACATAAAATAAATCCAATGAAATTATTTCAAGGCAATTTAACTTCACATTTTTTTTTTCCTTCTGGATGAGTCATTCATCTTTAAGATAGGAATGGCAAAAAAAGAAAAGATAGGAATGGCATCATGACTCATAAATTATTAGCTGATAGTGGAAAGTCAGCTTTTATGAACTAAGGCCTATTAAGATTTCAGTACAAAGACTGCAGTGTGTTCTCAGACTAGAGTTTCCAGGTAGAAAAACAAGTTGGAATAAAGTAATATATTTGTTAAGCAAATTAATTAAGAAATTTTCTTTTCATCTAAGCTCAAAAAGTTCTTTATCCTTGAAGATGCTGCTTAAATGATATTCTTTGAGCACAGATCTTGCACATCAATACACACTCCTCTTTTCAATCCTACTTTGGATAAAATCAATCAGCACCACTGCTACTTGCCTAATGACCAAGTTCTTACCTTGATTTTAAAGGTTCATTAATTGTATATATCCATCATACAAATTATGTCAAAAGCTTCCCTAAGAACAGCTGTTGACAAGAGAAAATGGAAGGGAAAAAAGGAAACGCTACCAAGCTTGAATGTAGTAAGTGTGGTGGATGGAGAGAAACTCGAACCGAGAAAGCCCTTCAACAAGGACACCGGGAGCAGTAACGTTTAGGTAGAGAGACAGCTAGTGTCTACTGAGCACCTGCCATAAGTTTTCATAGGCTTTTATTTTATAGATGATGAAACTTAGGCCCAGAAACGGCCAGAAATTTACCTGACTTCACCTGTGTATATAGATAATAACAGATAACTCTAAACTTCTAAAGGTCATCTTTTTTTTTACATACGTAATTTTCAGCTGCTGCTGCTAAGTCACTTCAGTCATGTCTGACTCTGTGCGACCCCATAGACAGCAGCCCACCAGGGTCCCCCGTCCCTGGGATTCTCCAGGCAAGAACACTGGAGTGGGTTGCCATTTCCTTCTCCAATGCATGAAAGTGAAAAGTAAAAGTGAAGTCGCTCAGTCGTGTCTGACTCCTAGCGACCCCATGGACTGTAGCCTACCAGGCTCCTCCATCCATGGGATTTTCCAGGTGAGAGTACTGGAGTGAGGTGCCACTGCCTTCTCCGAATTCTCGGCTAGAGCACATAAATGTAAAATGTGCAATTAGACTGTTCTTGAGTCACTTGTTTTCAAAATGTGACTTGAAGCATGCTGTAGTGATTTTAAGAAGTCAGTAACCTCCTTTTCAAATGGATTAATGTAGTTACAAATTTAAGATGAAGTTTGGGTCAGATTTGGCACATGAAGTATGTACTTAATTTTTGCAGAAATTAAGTGGGGATAAGACAGCAGCACACTACTTAAAAGAATCTATCAGGAAAAATCCTGGGTCACTTTTGCAGTGTCACACACTTCCAAATATTTTTGTGCCATGCATAAATACCCCAACCCAGAAGACCCAACTGCTTTAAGGAACCATTGTCACTGGTGGCTTTGTAACTTAGATTCAGTGCTCTGTGGTACAAAGTGTTGGAAAACCACTGCCATAAAAAAATAGACTTTAGAACTCCTATCTGTAATTTAACTTTATTTCAAAATAATCACCCTTAACAGCCTGCTACATATTAAGTTGGATACTTTCAATGCTAGTAAACATTCCAAGGAAAGGTAATTTAGGTTTCAGAAAGAAAGAATAATCATTCAGAACCATTTTTCATTTGTCTCAAGAGGCAAGTCCCTGATGTTGATTTGTTCTTGTGGCTGGAAAGATAAAAGAAGTTCATTCTAGGAAGTAAGTCCAGCCATGGGTTGAGTAATGGGCACTTTTGGAACTTCTGCTTCTCTATTTTTGGAGAGAGAACAATAGTGTCTACTGCAAAGAGTTGCTTGTAAAGGTTCAGTCATTCAGTAGTGTCTGACTCTTTGTGACCCCATGGATTGCAGCACACCAGGCTTCCCTGTCCATCACCAACTCCCGGAGCATAATCAAACTCACGTCCATTGAGTCGGTGATGCCATCCAACCACCTCATCTTCTGTTGTCTCCTTCTCCTCCCACCTTCAATCATTCCCAGCATCAGGGTCTTTTCAAATGAGTCAGTTCTTCGCATCAGGTGGCCAAAGTACTGGAGTTTAAGCTTTAGCATCAGTCCTTCCAACAAATATTCAGGACTGATTTCCTTTAGGATGGACTGGTAGGATCTCTTTGCAGTCCAAGGGACTCTCAAGAGTCTTCTCCAACACCACAGTTCAAAAGCATCAATTCTTCATTGCTCAGCTTTCTTTGTAACCCAACTCTCACATCTGTGTATGTCTACTGGAAAAACCACAGCCTTGACTAGATGGGCATTTGTTGGCAAAGTAATGTCTGCTTTTTAATATGCTATCTAGGTTGGTCATAACTTTTCTCCCAAGGAGCTTGTAAAGATTAAAAACATTAAATAAGATAGTTAATGTAAAATTATGGGCAGTACTTCAGGTACAAAAGAATTGCTCAGTTAATCATAGGTAAGGTTGAAGTGGATACCCACAATTTAATGGCATGTGATATATAGGAAAGCACTGGAGGTCTGGGGAAAAGCCAAATTCTTTCTTTTAAGACAATTCCAGAAAAACATAATCAGCTTACTACATAAATGGTGAGTGATTTGTCAGTTCAGTTCAGTCGCTCAGTCATGTCCAATTCTTTGTGACCCCATGGACTGCAGCACACCAGGCTTCCCTGTCCATCACCAACTCCCGGAGCATACTCAAATTCATGTCCATCATGTCGGTGATGCCATCCAGCCATCTCATCCTATGTTGTCTCCTTCTCCGCCCACTTTCAATCATTCCCAGAATCAGGGTCTTTTCAAATGAGTCAGTTCTTTCCATTAGGTGGCCAAAGTATTGGAGTTTTAGCTTCAGCATCAGTCCTTCCAATAAATATTCAGGACTGATTTCCTTTAGGATGAACTGGTTGGATCTCCTTGCAGTGATTTGTAACGCAATACAAATGAAGAAACACATAAAGTAAAAGTAGCTAAGAAACTTTAGATGTTACAAGATGTAAAATTGTTATAGCTTTATTTTGCTTAATTGTATCTTGTGAAGTATTTCTAGCATCCTGAATTATATTTGCTTATATCTCAAGCCCTCAGGATTGGAAATTCAAGAATCTCTGATTTATATATTTTTCCTTCAGCTACCACCACAGTCAAGTCATTGCACTTTATGTGTCTCTAATAACTTCATCCTTTACTGTTCCCTCTGTTACCAGTCTAGTTCAGGCCTTCGTTACTACCACTGAGATTGCTGTAACATCTCCTGAGAGTCTGCCATTTACCATCTCCAAACTGTCTACCCTATATCATTGTGTCATATTAATCTTCTTGCCATACAACAACAGTCAGATCACTCCCTTGTTCAATGACCTTCAGTGCAATGCCTTCGAGTTCCAAATAAATCAACTTCCAGTTTTGCACTGTGGCATGCAAGTTCTCCAAAATGTAGCTCCAGTACGTCTTTCTGTCCTTATCTTCAACCATTTCTACACAAATACTATAAATATTGACTCTATGTCTTGCAACCTACCCTCTCCTTAATTCTCATAATAGCACTCATCAGGTATCAGCATTTCCAATGTATAGAAGTACAAAATAATATTTCTTAATGTTGCCTAATGTTACTTAGTGTTATATGTTAACTTTATATTTCTATATTTCTTCTTGTCTCTTTATATTTTTTATAATTAAGATTAACTTGACCAAATCCCACAAAGAAAAAATGTTGCTATGATTCAGATTTAACTTTTCTAACACTGAAGTCCTTGGGACTTCCAATAAACCTGCGTACCCAGTTCTATCAAGTCAGGACTTCCTGACAAGACATTTTAACTAGATTCTGGGACTTGGCTTCCAATTTTGTTGGCTGGTGAATAAAGTATCCCTCTCCACACATTTGTCATTTATTTTTAGGACCACATAATTTATTCTTTACGTTTCTTTGGGTTGCAAATAGCAGACGTTGGCACTGGCTAACTTAAGCAAAACAGAGATTTATTGGAAGGACATTAAGGTCGCTGTTAGAATTAAAGCAAAGACTGAGTCTCCAAGCATGATAATGACAAAAACTAGGGCAGCTCCAGATATCTTAGCAGCAACTTCTATCATATTATGATTTAGTTTCAACCACCTCTGTCTTTATGTGTCTCCATGAGAATTTTTTTAAAACCTGAAAAGTAGACCCTGATTGTCCTAGCTTGGGTCATTAGACTGAATCTTGTGTCTATTAGCTATATCCAGAGGACAGGAGCTGTGGTTCAGATATGGCCTATTTTGAGCCAAGCATTCACCCAAATTTATGTCTCTTACAGATGTTAACTCTGCAAAGAGATAATGAAGTCAACACCATTCGTCTCTTTGCATCTACTAATTATAAATTTTTAAAGGAGCTTCACATAGAAAAATTTGTGGGATCCTAACATTTTCTTACTCTAGATGTTACAAATATATTTTTAAGATCTGTAAGAGTGTGCTTATCCCTATAAAAGTCAAATAAAAAGAAATGACATTGAAATCACTTAGGAAAATCCAATTCATTCACTCAGTCATTAAAAAACATTTATTTGATGCCTAAAGTTTGTCTTGGAGGTATATTTGTGTCCATATATAAAAATATAGTACTACCTCCCTAAAAGTAGAAAATATGAATAAGTGAGCTAGACTTCACACCAATCTACCTTGTTAAAGGAAAACTGGGTCTAGTTGATACTGAAATCCTTCCTGCAGCAAGCAAGCAAACATTCTCCGTGTGTGTGTGTATGTGTGTGTGTGTATACACATGCACAGATTTGAATTTGTGGTGGAACACATCTGCCAGATTATAGCAAGGACAGGACCTGGTAAAGACTAGTCTGGAGTTAATAAGAGTGAAACTCAGCAACATGAGAGAAGTGGCTGGAATCACTTGAATAAGTGATTCAGAGAGATGCAAATATATGGGGACCTTCTGGCCCTTCAGATCTCCCTCCACCCCATCATCTGTAGCATGGCAGGATTGTTGGAAAGCAAACAAGTAGGTGAGGCTCTGAGGGCTAGGAGTTACAGCTGAGAGCAGTGCTTTAGTTCCCCAGCACTTGGCAACAATCAGTCAGCAAGGTAAACTTGAATCAAGGGCACAGAAATGTTCCCCCAGAGATCCTCAGAAATACTGAGGGAAAGGACCCACTAAGTAAGCCCATGCTGATAAACGAGTAGGAACTCACAGCCATTGGGATTTGGCGTGGTGATGTCCTTGCCATCTCACCTGTAACCAGCGCTGGTGAAGCTCAAGGCCAACCCGCGGGTAACACAGACCACGTCACACACTCCGCTGTCATCGTCTGCTCAGCTCCTGTTTTCGTTGTGTTCTCTAATTGTATGGCTGTCTAAACCCTGGCCAAGAAAAGATGTTTATCCATTCAGTTCACCTCACCAATAACCTTCCACTTAGTTTTACTCCATAACCCACCACCAAGATATAAACAGATAATTTCAGTTACAACTGCAGTTTACCCCAGGCACTATTCTAGGAGACATTGTGGAATAGAAATTTCATTTTTACTATCCTTTCCTCTCTTCTCTTTTTAGAAGTCTACCTTACCTTGGGTTCACTTTGATTTGTTTATTTGTTTTATTCTCTCTTCTGCATAGTGAATTCTTTTAGGACACAGTCTGTCTTGTTCATATTTGCACCTAATTGAATGAAACTGCATGTTTGCATGTATGCAGACCTAAGGTGGTGAAACCATTTTTCTGGAAGGATGATTCAAAAGCCCAGCAAAAGAGATGTCTTATCTTATTTTCAGGACACCAACAAAACCAGACACCATGGAGCTATCCCCATGTATTGGTCTGTGTGAGAGAAAGCCAGGAGGTCTCTGCAGAAAATCCCCAAGAAAATCAGTGAAGGTAGACCTAAGGCTTTGAAACATGTGCTCATATAGAATATATTTTGGGAAATAAAAAATTGAAATGTCTTTCTTGAAAGAATTAAAGTGACACTAGTATAATAGGATAAGACTGAAGCTTTGCTAAGGAAAACTCTGAATAATAGGACCAAGAAATCATGTGGAAGAGAGAACTCTAGCCCAGACTGACAGGTAGTGGGTGAAAAGAGAAGCCATGGGGTAGAATGAGATATTTTCAATTCTGAATCACCTTCCAAATAACCAAGTCCCTGTCTCAGGCTTTGCTATTAGGAGAACCAAACTAAGTGGGATGGGACTTAGTTTCTCATCCCAAGATGGACTCATCCCAAGAGTCCATTTGCAAGAGCGAAGCCAACAAGCAGATAATGCCTCTCCAGGTGGCACTTGCGGTGAGGAACCTGCCTGCCAATGCAGGAGGTGCAGTGTAGGGAAGATACCCTGGAATAGGAAATGGCAACCCACTCCTGTATTCTTGCCTGAAAAATTCCGTGGACAGAGGAGCCTAGCTAGCCTCAGTCCATGGGGCTGCAGAGAGTTAACCATGACTGGGTGACTAAGCATATATAGCACTTGAGGATAAAAGAGAGAGGAAACAGTGTGGTAGGCTTAAAAACAGCTTCCCCCCAAAAAACCAGAAAATTAAAAAATATACTCACGTCAAATCTTGGGAACATGTGAGCATTACCTAATTTGGAAGAAGAGTCTTTGCAGATATGCCTACGTCAAGGATCTTGAGATGAAAAAATTCTGGCTTATCTAAGTAGCTCTAAATATCATCATGTGTGTCCTCATGAGAGAAAAGTAGAGGGAGGTTTGTCACAGAAACACAGAAAAGAAGAAAGTAACATGGAAACAAAAGCAGAGTCTAGAGTGCTGTGGTCACAAGCCAAGGGAGCTGGGAACCACCAGAAGCTGGAAGATGCAAAGAAGAGAATCTCCCTGAAGCCTCTGTAGGGAGTTTGACCTTACTGACACTTGATTTTGGATTTCTGGCCTCCAGAACTGTGAAAGAATACATTTCTGTTGCTTTAAGCCTCCTGTTTGTAAGGCAGCCCTTAAAAATAAATACACAAGGATCAAGGTTTGTTAAAGACTACATGTAGGGAAAGAAGTTGAAAGCGTCCTTATCAGGTGGTCAGATTTCTTGTTAAAATAAGAAATCGAGTATGAAGTGAGTTTTAGAGTCTTCTTGTCCTCTAGAAGTGATGTAAGAGCCTTTTTTGAAGAATTGGGGAAGAAATTACTAAATACAAGGGAAAAGATTTCTGAGGAGAATCAGTTTGAAAGTCGTGAATGTGTAATGTATTGATTGTCATCTCTTGGGACTTGACAGTTGATAACAGGGATGCTGTTTAATAAGCAGAAAATATCATTCCAGTCTCTTGTTGGAGTTCAGGGACTAGGGTAAAGATCCTGGTAAAAACAAGGCAAGATTCTAATTCTGAGCAGGGAGTATGTAAATTAAAAGCGCACAAATGTGAACACCTTCTAAGAGTTGAGAATTTTAAGGGAAGTCAGTTTTCTAGAAGCAAAAGCCTGGTTAGCAGGAGAGGGCGGGTGCTGAAGACACGTTAGCATCGATTGTTGCTTAGTACAAGAGAAACGTGAGCTTCCCAGGTCTCAGTGCAGAAGCAACCCCAGACAGCTGAGTTGAACTGAATGTGAAAATGAGGACTCAAACGGCCTTACCTCTTTTCATAACTGGCATTTTGGATGTCACAATCTTCTTGCGGTTTTTCCTTCCATTTCTGACTTTGTTGATCTTCCTTTTCAGCCTAAGGATTACTTGCAGGACAGGAAAGAGGAGAAAAAAACAGCAAAGAAGAGAAGGAGCCGGAGGGAGTGCCTTTACAACTGTCTCCTCGTGCAAGTCTCATGAGCGTATAATGCAGGTATTAGCACATTTTAGAGAGAAGGAAAGTGAGATTGGAAAAATCAGGCAGCCCAAAGTCACACAACATTCAAAAGATGAAGCCATAATTCAAACCCAAGTTGGACTATTCTATATCTGAAACAACCAGGTTATTTACCCATTCTCCTACTGAAGGGCATCTTAGTTACTTTCAAGATTTGGCAATTATGAATAAAGTTGTTATAAACACTCATTTGCTAGTCTCTATGTTGACCAACGTTTCCAACCCATTGGGTTAAATGTAAGGAGAGCAGTTGCTGGATCGTATGGTAAGTGTATGTATAGCTTTGTAGGAAACTGCAAAACTGTCTTCCAAACTGGCCATATCATTTCATTCCCATCAGCAGTTCCTGTTGCTTCATATACTCATCAGCATTTGGTATTGCTTGCTTCATATTTTGGCCATTCCAATAGGTGTGTAGTGGTATCTCCTTGTCTTAATTTGTAATTTCCTGATGATCTAATGATGTTGAACATTTTTTCCAAAATGATTCCTTGCCCTAGGTTTATCTTCATTGGTGAGGTTTTGGTGTTCAAATCTGCTGCCTATTTTTCAATTAGCTTGTTCATTTTCTCGTGCTGAGTTAAAAGCACTTTGTATATTTTGGATATAGTCCTTTTCGGATGTGTCTTCTGCAAAAGCTTTCCCCGGTCTTTGGCTTATCTTCTCATTCTCTGGACAATGTCTTTTGCAGAGCAGAATTTTTCAGCTTCAATGAAGTCCAACTTATCAATTCTTTCTTTCATGGACTGTGATTTCAGTGTTGTATCTAGAAAGTCATTACTAGATCCAAGATTATGCAGATTTTTTCTCATGTTCTAAGAGTTTTATACTCTTAGATTTTGCATTTTGTTTGTGATCCATTTTGAGCTATTTTTGTGATGGATATAAAGTCAGTCTCTGAATTTCTGTATATGCATGTCCAGTCATTCCAACACTATTTGATGAAAAAACTCTGTTTGCTCTATTATACTGGGATTTTTTTTCCAATACCTCATGATTTTGGTTACTATAGCTTCATAGAAAGTCTTGAAGTTGGGTTATAAGTCTTCTGACTTTGTTCTTCTCTTTCAATGCTGTGTTGACGATTCTGAATTTTTTGATCCTTTACAAAATTTCAGAATCAATTTGTTGATAGCCACAAAACAAAAACTGACATCTTGACATATTGAGTTTTCTTATACATGAACATGGACTCTCTCTCCACTTCTTAAGGTCCTTAATGTCTTTCATCAGACTTTTGTAGCCTTGGATATAAAAGAGGCATATTTCAAAATAGCTCCTTTTCTCTTTCCCCTGCTGGAAGCAGGAGGAATTTTTTTCCACTGCAAGGACCCAATGGGGCTTCTGTGAGCTTCTCCTCACGGACGGATAGGGGCCCCATGTGACTGGGTCCCCTTGGAGCTTTCCTATCTATCATCTCCACACTGAGTCCCTAGCAATTCATTCATTATAGCTCAGGTTTCCCTACACCGGTACTGGTCCTGTGGAGTTTCAGCTCCTGGGGTTCTGCTCTGGTCTCTGTATCTGCCTGTCTCTCTCTCCAGTTTTAAATACAATGGTTTGTCCTGTGACCTCACTCTGAGAAATCTATGGAGAGTTGTTGATTTTTCGTTTTATTCACCTTTCTAATGTTTTTAGGTTGGAGATACAGTTTCTAAACTCTATATGCCAGGTAGAACCAATTGTGCCTATTTTGTTAATCAGCATTTTCCAGCTTCTCACTCTTTTCTAATCTACCTTTCCAATTATCAACAATTAATTAAATCACTCATTGAAGAAAAGTTACTAATATCTACTGAATTTAAAATGTCTCTGCAAGGTGAAGGAAATCACAAATAGTAACTTGTGACCAAGACATACACTGCATACACTTTCATGATTTTAAGGCTCCATGGAAGAAACATTCCATGATTTCTTCCATTTCTATTGCCTCGCTGTTATATCTAGTTAATAAACTACTTGATGTTCACATTGCATTATACCTTTTATAGGTAGGACATGGTATCACGTAGGGAAATTGTTAAAGTTTTAAAGTTATTGTCAACACCATATGAATCAAACTTAAGGCTTGTGTACATGGCAATAATTTAAACAATAAATTTCAACAATTTTTCAACAGTTAGAGTGAAAAATATATAAACAATAAAAGCACACTTCACTGGGGAGAGATGATTTGAAGCTAGATTTCTAAACTAGAATAGCATATTTTCTTTTAAATAGAAATTTACTACTTAAGTTAAATCTAAGTTTCAGGCAAAGCAGTCTTTGATATTTATTATTTAAATACTACTGAAAGGTATTTAGAGCACAAAAGTAATTTTAGATTTTTCTATGATGAAGACTGTGAAATTACAATAATAGGAGGATGACAGAATCAATCCTATGATAAGAATCACTCCCTATGTTTGTTAAGAGTTCCTACACAGAGAATAGTTTCAAGCATTAATATTTAAATAATTCTACCTAGCCAGGTGGGAAGTTTACAATAAGACAAGCAGTTTCAGACTTTTCAGAAATTACAATATGCTAAAAATAATTGAATGCATCTGAGTATTTTCAACATCAGCATTTTACAATTCATCATTACTTCTCATATTTATTTTCCAATTTAAACACCTTTCATAATTCATTGGGAAAGCTATTAACTTGTCTTAACAAAAACTTAGGTTGTAAAAGTATGCATCACATGCATTTAAAAAATATTGTTCCTAGCCTATGTGACAAATAGCTCCCATGCTCAGTTTGGTCCCCTACATAAATGCTCATTTTTTTTTTCCCATTTATTTTTATTAGTTGGAGGCTAATTACTTTACAATATTCTAGTGGTTTTTGTCATACATCGACATGAATCAGCCATGGATTTACATGTGTTCCCCATCCCGATCCCCCCTCCCACCTCCCTCTCCACCCGATCCCTCTGGGTCTTCCCAGTGCACCAGCCCTGAGCACTTGTCTCATGCATCCAGCCTGGGCTGGTGATCTGTTTTACGCTAGATAACATACATGTTTTGGTGCTGTTCTCTCGAAACATCCCACCCTCGCCTTCTCCCACAGAGTCCAAAAGTCTGTTCTGTACATCTGTGTCTCTTTTTCTGTTTTGCATATAGGGTTATCATTACCATCTTTCTAAATTCCATATATATGTGTTAGTATGCTGTATTGGTCTTTATCTTCCTGGCTTACTTCACTCTGTATAATGGGCTCCAGTTTCATCCATCTCATTAGAACTGATTCAAATGAATTCTTTTTAATGGCTGAGTAATATTCCATGGTGTATATGTACCACAGCTTCCTTATCCATTCGTCTGCTGATGGGCACCTCGGTTGCCTCCATGTCCTGGCTGTTATAAACAGCACTGTGATGAACATCGGGGTGCACGTGTCTCTTTCAGATCTCACCCTCTCACATCAACATTCAGCACTTTTGTATCCAATTAAAGTTTAAGTAAAAAGTCCCACATTGCTTATTATGAAGTTAGTAAAATTTTCTCATATTTAATAGAAATCAATAAAGTAAAGTTGCTTGTGAGTTTGAGAATACATTGGTACATTTAATTAATAAACAGTACATTGTGGAATAAAAGCTATGACAAAACCCAAACAAGCATATGGTTCTTCTATGCCTTTGAACTTCAAATGTATAATCGGCCCTATTCATTTAAGCTTCTCTCTTGTTCAAACTTTCCAAATGCTAAAAAAAAAAAAAATTGCATCCTTCAACAACAGCAACAAAAATTTTTTTAAACTGCAAAAAAAATTGTTAACCATCATTTAATAAATACTTAATGTGTGTTCGGTATTTACCAGGTACTGGGGATTCAGTGACAAATTTGACAGATCACATTCCAGTTCTTTCCTCTATTGGGGCTTTGAATTTATGGTCCCTATCTGACAGGAAGGGAATTAGTCTGCACTTTGTCTGTCTGTCCCTTCTTCATTCAGTTCTCACTTAAAGTGTATTTCCCTAGGCCCTCTGCGATCATCCTCTTTGATGGGCCACTACTCCATCCCCAACATTTCCTATCACAAAACTGTGCTTGAATTTCATCATTACTTTTTGAGATTATTTTATTCACATTTTTGCTTACTTTTTTCTTGCTTTTCTATCCAAGTAGAATGAAAGTCCCACAGACTATATACCTTTACAGTACCTCCAATAATGCAGATTATATTTTATGCATGGTAGAGTTTCAATTAATGATTCTTAAATTAATTAATCAATAAGAAAATATATAAGTAAATATTCCTGACAATATGAACTTAACTTCTGTTGGGGGCTTCCATTCTAATGGCATGATTCATTTACAGAGGCTATCTTAAGATGTCGTGGCATGCAAAACCACAGGAATGGAGAACTCACTGAACCCATCAGTCAAACAGAGTTTGTCGTTGTTCAGTCATTCAGTCATGACCAACTCTTTACCACCCAATGGACTGCAGCACACCAGGCTTCCCTGTCCTTCACCATCTCCCGGAACTTGCTCAAACTCATGTCCACTGAGTCAGTGATGCCATCCAACCATCTCATCCTCTGTTGCCCCCTTCTCTTCCTGCCTTCAATCTTTCCCAGCATCAGGGTCTTTTCTAATGAGTCAACTCTTTGTATAAAGTGGCCAAAATATTGGTGCCTCAGCTTCAGCATCAGTCTTTCCAATAAATATTCAGGACTAATTTCCTTTAGGATTGACTAGTTTGATATCTTTGCAGTCCAAGGGTCAAGAGTCAAGAGTCTTCTCCATCACCACAGTTCAAAAGCATCAATTCTTCAGTGCTCAGCCTTCTTCATGGTCCAACTCTCACATCCATACATGACAACTGGAAAAGCCATAGCTTTGACTATACAGACCTTTGTCAGCAAAGTAAGGTCTCTGCTTTTTAATATGCTGTCTAGATTTGGCATAACTTTTCTTTCAAGGAGCAAGTGTCTTTTAATTTCATGGCTTTAGTTACTATCTGCAGTGATTTTGGAGCCCAAGAAAATAGAATCTGTCACTGTTTCCTTTATTTCACCATCTGTTTGCCATGATGGAGAAGGAAATGGCAACCCACTCCAGTATTCTTGCCTGGAGAATTCCACGGACAGATGAGCCTGGTGCCCTATAGTCCATGGGGTCACAAAGAGTCAGACCTAAGACAATACACGTAATTTGCCATGAAGTGGTGGGACTGGATGCCATGATCTTAGGTTTTTGAATGTTGAGTTTTAAGCCAGATTATTCACTCTCTTTTTTTACCTTCATCAAGAGGCTCTTTAGCTCCTCTTTGCTTTCTGCCATAAGGGTGGTGTCATCCGCATATCTGAGGTTATTGATATTTCTCCCAGCAATCTTTATTCCAGCTTGTGCTTCATCCAGCTCAGCATTTCTCATGATGTATTCTGCATATATAAGAATTCTAGCCCTTTTCTTCCTGACCACTATTTCCACAAGTGATCCTACAAAGAAAAATAGCTATGTACAATCAGTTATTCTCTAGCAGTCCTCATTCTTCTGAGTTTGCTTCTGCCATTAAATAAGCTTCTCCATTCATTCTCTCAAAGAATGTAATTTTTGTGTGAGTTTGAGATTGTGTCATAGGAGATAACTGTGGGATGACTGAATTGTATCCATTTTCTCTCTCTAAATCGTGGCCATCACTCCTTCCTGCATGCTTGAGGGCTCAGTCCCCAAGTTGTGTGAACTCTTTGGAGTTCATGGAGCCCTTCAGACTCCTCTGCCCACGGAATTCTCCAGTCAAGAACACTGGAGTGAGTTGCCATCTCCTGCCGCACGGTATCTTCCTGACCCAGGGATTGAGCCCGCATCTCCTGTGTCTCTTGGACTGGCAGGCAGATTTTGTATCACTGTGCATCCTGAGAAGCACTTAGTGCCTCCTACGTCTGGTTTTTCCAAGTCACCTTATTTAAACGGTATAGAAACAGATAGCAAATGAAAACACGCGAAAGGGTTGCTTAATAGGCAACTTACAATATCTAATATACTTGTGGAAGAATTAGCAGTTTCAGATTAACACAAACTATTTCTACCATAATAAGCACTCACAAATTTCTCTGTAAAAATTAAGGTGATGAGTCTGTTCTGCCATTTCCAAGTTTATATGCATTAGTGAAATGTCACCTGAAAAGAATAAAAGTGGGCCGTTTTCAACTTTGCGTTGCCACTTTTAGTCCTTGAAGTTTTACGGTTTCCTAATGTCTTCTGCAGTTGCTTAATTTCTTCCCGCCTCAGCGGTCATGGTTAATGCATGTCACATAGCTGCTGGGAGTGGACTGACCTGAAAACTGCCCAAGTCATTGCATGAAGAGTAATTCTGTAAAGACAATTAAATATGAGAGTTTTTCTCATCGAGGGGTGAGTTAAGGTCTTCCTCAGTGTCCTTGTAAGTTCAAGTGTTCTTGGCGTTCCAGTGTCACCTAACTTGAAACATGATGAGGTGTAGAAACTCTTTCCTGTGTGCACTGTATTTAAATTTTTTCCAAAAGCTTCCTTATAAATCTAATATGCTGCATTTGGAGGTGCTTAGCCATAGCTCTGTTGGTAAATTACTTGCAAAATGTTTTTCTTACCTGTAAAATATGTAGGTGGCACAAGATCCTCAGGAAGCTGTGACATCCTGCCCGAGCTCAGGGTGCTGAAACCTAACAACCGTATCATCCCTGCCTAAGAAGCTGGCTTTCGGGGCCCTGTGGTACATGCTGAAATCCCTTTATTTGTATCTCGTCTCCACCTTCTACCGTTGCTCTCCCTCGCGTTAACGCTCAAATCTCTGATAGGCACACGTGATCCACACTCACGGGTGTTTCCGAATTTGGTTCACCCTTCAGGTGCCATGACGAAGTGACACCCAGGCTGCGGCCCATGCTCCTGGGCTGATCCATGACCATCTCTACAGGCTGTGACAGTGTCAGTTGAGGAACAAAAAGGGATACAGTGATTTGGCATGCTCATGACGCTCAAGCACACGGTCAGTGCACTTGTCTTTTTACACAGTCTTCATACTTCCAAACGGGCTCTGCGGGTAGCATACAGCAGGATGTGCAGGCTGGCCACACTCAAACCACCTGACAGTCTGTAACTACTGAGTGTGACCAAGTTTATAGAAATTTATGAGGAACATCTCAGTGTATGTTTATATTTTCAACATCTTTAGAATTGTTTTAATTTTTAATCAAGCCTGGTTTCAGATTTCAGTTTAATGTTCTTAGCTAAATTAGGGAAGAAAATTTCTGTTATTTTAAATTCTAATTTAATTATGGTGATGCAGGACATCACACATTTTTGTCAAGATACAGCTTTTCAAAATAGAGCAACAGTCATAAGCTAAATCATGGTTGTGAAGAAATGAAGACCAAATATGTTTATATTATACTATTATATTATACATAGTATAAGCCTGTTTAGTATCCATAATTGATGATGACGTTCCAACATTAATATGTTCTGGCTAATGTGTTGGCTAATGGGGCAAGGGAAACAATGAAACTTAAATAGCTTTTAAACTCAAAACATAAAGAGAGGTTAAGAACCAAAAGTGCTCTATAAAAAAAAGAGATTGTATTGACTTTAAAAGGTGATGGAAAAAATTTTAATATTTTATATGTAACCATTAGTGTTTTGTGAGCTTATTACAAGTAGCTCTGTGGGTTGCTAACACTAAAAGCATATGTATATTTAACTGCTGAGTTTTTAATGCAAGACCCCTCCTCAGGCATTAGCATGAAAAACAGTGGCTGGAACTTCAGCAAAGAAAATAGTTCAAGTACAGATTTTCAGTGACACTATATATCAACTTAAGAAACAAACTAATGACATGGAATACTAACTCAGAGAATAAGTAAAGCTAGTAAAGTACTTTTTACTGCAATTTTAAAAATCCAGAGATATTCTTAGAATGGCAGTCTTTTCAGTATAAATGCAATTTGCCTGAACACTTTTTAGCTTCACGGTTACAAAGACACAACTATATATGAAGTGCATAAAAATTTTTTGGAGTTCAAGTTTTCTGTAGGAATATGCTCTTGCTACAGTTCCAAAGACAAGAAAGCATTCTGGAGTAATTAGCCCGTTTTTCTGGTTCTAGAGTATTAATTGCCACAACTGCTCTTACTTCATTGGCATGTTTTCACATTACAAAAGAAAAATTTAACTCCACTAAATAATGTGTCTGCACATGTGCATGCTAAGTCACTTCAGTCTTGTCTGACTCTTTGAGACCTCACGGACGGTAGCCCTTGAAGCTCCTCTGTCCATGGAATTCTCCAGGACTACTAGAGTGGGCTGCCCCGCTCTCCTCCAGTAGATCCTCCCAACCCCGGGCTCGATCCCGCAGCACTCGTCCCCCCGCATTGGCAGGTGGCTTCCTTACCGGTAGTGCCACCTGGGAAGCCCAAGTGATGCGTTCAGGGTGTAGTAAAAAATTACGGCAGGAGAAACTGAAATTTCAAATTTCAGATTATTTCTTTATTAGGAAATAATATGAAAGCTTATCACAAAGTATTGTTGCATTTTTAAAGTACAATGGCCATCAAGGAGAAAAGCTCTGTAGAAAATATTTGAATGACAGAAAGAAGCAGTATATAGTACAAAAAAACAAGTTTAATGTCAATATATTCAAGTCATAAATTGGCCTCAAGACATGTTACTTGTTTGGAATTTGGCGCTTTTAGTGATCTCAATACAATCATGCAATGGAGAAATGCAAATGTTTTTCATGGCAGATAAGTCTTATAGGTAAAAATCAAAGGTGAGAATCTTTAAGAAAACAGTGTTATTATGTAGTCCAGCATTTAACAAACAATTATTAAGTAAGCAGGTAATCTTGATAAATTTTATCTGTGGAAAGTTATCATGAATTATGAATTTGATAGAATGATATAACTTAATTTTCCATCAAAAGAATATTCACTTATCATATATTAATGGAATTTAAAATCAATTTCTTTCATCATAAGTTAAATTAAGTTTGGCAATAACTTGCAGGATAAAATGTTGGCACTGGCTGCTGATGAAGTATTGAAGATGAGTTTTGAAAATATAGCATCCTGAATAAAAGTTAAAAATGAATATCTTGAGCCTGCTGAAATTACTTTAAAACCACTTTCACTGCTATCAACATATTGTTGTGAGTCTGATTTCTCCACAGTGAGTTTATTTATTTAATTTTTAATTAACTTTTGTTGCTCTGTGTGGCTTGTGGGATCTCATTTCCCTGACCAAGAATAGAACCTGAGTCCCCAGCAACAGAAAGGCAGAGTCCTAACAACCAGACTGTCAGGGAATTTCATCTACGATGAGTTGATAAAAAATGGAAATAGCTTTGATATGTCATTCTCTATAAATAGAGTCGTTTTTGAGAGAACCTATACTTGATAAATTAATAACGAAGGAACAAATTTATTGTTACTTTAAAAATGTTATATTTTGATATGTAGGATGTTTCCTCAAAGTGCGAAGTAGGTACTCAATACAGAGAATTTCTATCTTACTCATAACTTTTAATTTCTGTTATGACACTACAGGTTCAAGTGTAGTAGTGATTTTCTATCTGAATCACACTGATGCAACCTTCAATGAGTAATGTACATATTTTAAATTTTTCCCCTTGTAATGTTTGTTTTGATTATATTTGTTAAACATAATTTTTCTCTTGGTTATAATCACAACTTGGCTTGTATTGGTTTCAATATCATTTTCCTAGAAATTTATTTTCTTGAATTTTAGAAAAGTATAGGTTTGCAACAGAAATGCAATTTTTCAAAAAATGAACTTTTTTGCTCCAGATAATTGAGCAGTGTCCTATATTTCTCTTATTACCATGAATGATACAGTGCTGGGAACACAGGAGATGCTCAGTAAATAACTGTACATATATAGATTTATATCAATCAATTGGGTTATATTTTCTAAAGGGAATAATTCACCCTAGTGGATAGCTATACTATAGAGAGCTTCTTTTTCTCTGCCAGTTTCCAGTGCTCAGTTCAGTTCAGTCACTCAGTTGTGTCCGACTCTTGGCGACCCCATGAACCACAGAATGCCAGGCCTCCCTGTCCATCACCGACTCCCAGAGTTTACTCAAACTCATGTCCATCAAGTCAGTGATGCCATCCAGACATCTCATCCTCTGTTGTCCCCTTCTCCTGCACCCAATCCCTCCCAGCATCAGGGTCTTTTCCAATGAGTCAACTCTTCACATGAGGTGGCCAAAGTATTGGAGTTTCAGTTTCAGCATCAGTCCTCCCAAGGAACACCAAGGACTGATCTCCTTCAGGATGGACTGGTTAGATTTCCTTGCAGTCCAAGGGACTCTCAAGAGTCTTCTCCAACACCACAGTTCAAAAGTATCAATTTTTTTGGCACTCAGCTTTCTTTATAGTCCAACTCTCACATCCATACATGACCACTGGAAAAACCATAGCCTTGACTAGATGGACCTTTGTTGGCAAAGTAATGTCTCTACTTTTTAATATGCTATCTAGGTTGCTCATAACTTTCCTTCCAAGGAGTAAGCATCTTTTAATTTCATGGCTGTAATTAAAATCTGCAGTGATTTTGGAGCCCCAAAAAGTAAAGTCTGACACTGTTTCCACTGTTTCCCCATCTATTTGCCAAGAAGTGATGGGACCAGATGCCATAA
>CM035287.1:53784691-53805456 GCA_020226075.1 Hydropotes inermis
TAATATGCTATCTAGGTTGCTCATAACTTTCCTTCCAAGGAGTAAGCATCTTTTAATTTCATGGCTGTAATTAAAATCTGCAGTGATTTTGGAGCCCCAAAAAGTAAAGTCTGACACTGTTTCCACTGTTTCCCCATCTATTTGCCAAGAAGTGATGGGACCAGATGCCATGATCTTAGTTTTCTGAATGTTGAGCTTTAAGCCAACTTTTTCACTCTCCTCTTTCACTTTCATCAAGGGGCTTTTTAGTTCATCTTCACTTCCTGCCATAAGGGTGTTGTCATCTGCATATCTGAGGTGATTGGTATTTCTCCTGGCAATCTTGATTCCAGCTTGTACTTCCTCCAGCCCAGCGTTTCTCATGATGTACTCTGCATATAAGTTAAATAAGCAGGGTGACAATACACAGCCTTGACATACTCCTTTTCCTATTTGGAACCAGTCTATTATCCCATGTCCAGTTCTAAGTGTAGCTTCCTGATCTGCATACAGATTTCTCAAGAGGTTGATCAGGTGGTCTGGTAGTCCCATCTCCTTCAGAATTTTCCACAGTTTATTGTGATCCAC
Source organism: Hydropotes inermis (assembly GCA_020226075.1). Taxonomy (NCBI): domain Eukaryota; kingdom Metazoa; phylum Chordata; class Mammalia; order Artiodactyla; family Cervidae; genus Hydropotes; species Hydropotes inermis. The sequence goes on from CM035287.1 coordinate 53,785,259, forward strand.
ACAGTCAAAGGCGTTGGCATAGTCAATAGAGCAGAAGTAGATGTTTTTCTGGAACTCTCTTGCTTTTTCGATGATCCAGCGGATGTTGGCAATTTGATCTCTGGTTCCTCTGCCTTTTCTAAAACCAGCTTGAACATCTCAAGTTCACGGTTCATGTATTGCTGAAGCCTGGCTTGGAGAATGTTGAGCATTACTTTACTAGCGTGGGAGATGAGTGCAGTTGTGTTATTTATTTAGTATTTAGTGTTAATCACTGTCACTAAATTCTGCTTCTTTAGTGTAATTAACAGAACCTGCCAACATTACCTGTTACCATGTCAAGGTAAATGGAAAAGAGAAACAGGCTAGGACAATTTAGATATAGTAAAGTGTTCCTAGAAGAAGCTCTGGAGAGTTTTGACTGAGAGAAGACACAATGGCCTCTTTCCTCAGCAAGTAGACCCTTTTAGGTAAGTCTCAGGTCTCAGCAAACTTTACAGGTTACTATTCTCTTTCATCACCTCTAGCAGCACTGCTCCGTAGTCTAATAGAAGAAGTCCTGAGGCAGGAGGCCGATGGGCCCTCCCAGGGCAAAGTGATCGGAGATTCATTTCCTATGGACAAAAACTCCAAGACAAGAATAGCAGGACAATTAAGACGAGGAGGCTGGGCCCTGCCCAGACCACATCTTTTTTCGTTCTGAAATCAAGAAACTTCCCAGACCACACATGCACAGAAAATGTTCCTTGCAGGCCAAACAGGGAGCAATGATAAGGGATGGTATTTCCAGATGCCTTTTTGGTAAAATCCATCTTGGCTAAGACATGCATGTGCACACAGTGGAAGATCCTGAGATACACCAAATAAGACCTGTGAGCCAGGCAAATCAAAATGGTTGGCCAAAGGAAACATGGAAAAAATGCCCCATAAAAGTCATTCAAACAGCCACAAGGACGCAACTCAGCGACTCTGCCTACCTCATGGTCTGTCCACACGTACTATGCTTCTTTCTCTCCTGATAAACACTTTACTTGCTTCACTACTTTCCTTCTTTGGGGAAGTTCTTTCCTGTAAAGCCAAAGCCTTTCACTTGGCACTTTCCTTGTCACTGATCACTGCTCTACTGGCTAAGATCTGGTACTATCCCCACCTCAGTCTCTGGCTGAAAACCCAAACCCTGCTCCAGTCATTGCAGGCTGAGGCCACCCAAGGTCACACTTCTAAAGAGAGTGTTATTTGGAGGCATGTAAAAAGCTTATTTATATCTAAGACTCTTAATAACAACAACAAAATGTTTTCAATTAGTCCAGACAACTGGATAAAGAGTGGGGCAAAATTCACTGTGCTAACATTATTTCTACATAATAAACCCATTCTCGATCCTTATCAATTCAAATTACCAAAAACAAAGAGTTAAATTATTTTAGACAATGCAAAAAGAAAATGCCTTGGCAGTACTTAGAAAGTAATGTATCTATATTTACTGAAATGCCTAAGAGAATTTATAAAATTTATACACAACTTTTATAGAAAAATAATTGGATGCCACCCACAGTATGCTATAAAAATTCTAATTTTCTATTGTTTTTCATTCTGAAACCATTAGCATTTTTCAGTAACACAGAAGTTGAAAAACAATAGTTCTTGCCTAATGTTTGACAAAAGAGAATTCTGTTACATTATTATAAGTTCTTCTTTCTATTCTCTGAAAATAATCTAAGATTTCTTTTAAATAACTAAATTTTTAAAATTCTATTTGTTTTATACTTTCAAAGACCATCCATAACTAACATCAATCTGTACCTTCCTATAAATGAACACAATTTGAATATTTAGAGGCCATCTTATGTCACTGGTCCACAATCTCCAACATCAGTTAAGTTCAATTCAGTCTCTCAGTCTCTCAGTCATGTCTGACCCTTTGCGACCCCATGAATCGCAGCAGGCCAGGCCTCCCTGTCCATCACCAACTCCCAGAGTTTACTCAAACTCATGTCCATAGAATCAGTGATGCCATCCAACCATCTCATCCTCTGTCGTCCCCTTCTCCTCCCACCTTCAATCTTTCCCAGCATCAGTGTCTTTTCCAATGAGTCAACTCTTCTCATGAGGTGGACAAAGCATTGGAGTTTCAGCTTCAACATCAGTCCTTCCAATGGACACCCAGGACTGATCTCCTTTACGATGGACTGGTTGGATCTCCTTGCAGTCCAAGGGACTCTCAAGAGTCTTCTCCAACACCACACTTCAAAAGCATCAATTCTTCGGTGCTCAGCTTTCTTTACAGTCCAACTCTCACATCCATACATGACCACTGGAAAAACCATAGCCTTGACCAGACAGACCTTTGTTGGCAAAGTAATGTCTCTGCTTTTTAATATGCTGTCTAGGTTGGTCATAACTTTCCTTCCAAGGAGTCTTTTAATTTCATGGCTGCAGTCACCATCTGCAGTGATTTTGGAGCCCAGGAAAATAAAGTCAGCCACTGTTTCCACTGTTTCCCCATCTATTTGCCATGAAGTGATGGGACCAGATGCCATGATCTTAGTTTTCTGAATGTTGAGCTTTAAGCCAACTTTTTCACTCTCCTGTTTTACTTTCATCAAGAGGCTCTTTAGTTCTTCTTCACTTTCTGCCTTAGGGTGGTGTTATCTGCATATCTGAGGTTATTGATATTTCTCCCGGCAATCTTGATTCCAGCTTGTGCTTCATCCAGCCCAGCATTTCTCATGATGTACTCTGCATATAAGTTAAATAAGCAGAGTGACAGTATACAGCCTTGACGTACTCCTTTCCCTATTTGGAACCAGTGTGTTGTTCCATGTCCAGTTCTAACTGTTGCTTCCTGACCTGCATACAGATTTTTCAAGAGGCAGGTCAGGTGGTTTGGTGTTCCCATCTCTTTCAGAATTTTCCACAGTTTATTGTGATCCACACAGTCACAAAGTCAAAAAAAAAAAAAAATATCCAACATATAAGCATTTAAATTATAGTTCTATATCCTATGATCCTACTACTGAGAACAAAATTTTTAAAATTATCAGGAAATAATATGAAATTTTTGATTAATCAAATGCATATGTGTATTCCTTTCTCAACCAAAAACTCTGATGTACTCTTGCAAATTACCAGTACCTTAAGCATACTTACAGTATATTGAAAATCTAGTTTATTCTATTCTTTATTAAAATTACTGACTCGTCAAAATATGTGGTATGTAGTTCAGTATTAGGAAATATTATTTAAAACAAAATCCAGAAAAGGGAAGAGAGAATTCTTTACTTTTATGATAAAGTTTTTGTTGTCCAGTTGCTAAGTCATGTCCAGCTCTTTGCAGTCCCATGGACTGTGGCATTCTAGGTTCACCTGTCCTTCACTATCTCTCAGAGTTTGCTCAAACTTGTATCTATTAGTTGATGGTGTCATCCAACCATCAACCCCTTCTTCTCCTGCCTCCAATCTTTCAAAATAGGAAGAATAATCACTATACTTTTAATTATTTCCTTCTCTGAACTAAATTATTTAGATTTCTCTTACCTGACAGACTAGATGCAAATGTTTGGTACTTTATAATAATTCCCCCAGTGTCCTTCAATTTGATTTCTGAGCAGATTTAATTTTTTTCTTTTTTCTTACTTTTTAAAAGGGCAGGAAGCTGGGCATTTCCCTACAGACAATTCATGGACAACAGCCTAGCTTGTGGCTCACTTTAGTCCTTATCCATCGGAATTTAAAATGCTCTCACAAGATTTCTTCTCAATCATCAAAACTTAAGCTCTTTTCTCTCCACATTTCTACTGCCACTTACTCAGTACTTTGATGCTACAATACCAGTTCAGACTTACTCTTCTGCTCCTATGCTAGTGAAAAAGATTCATCTATCAGCAAAATTTTTAAAATCTGTCAGCAAAATGAGTACTGTCTTTCATCTTAATTTTTAAAAGAAATGAATCATAAATGAAACATTTAGATTTGGTTTATCATTTCATTTTAAAGAAAATAACCTATTTGCTATTAGAATAATAGCCTATTAGAATAATAACCTATTTAGAACTTAAGAATAGCTTTAATATTCACACAGGAATTTTCATATAGAAGAGGAATTACTTAAGTGATATTTATGTCAATGTGAAAATAACAAAATGTTTACCAGAGGCAATAATTTGGAAGAGACTAATCTCCAAATATATTTGTAAGTAGATTGATAGTTTTGTAATTAGAGTTCCCAGATCACAATGTTTTTGGGAAGTATTCTATAGAAATCAATGTTTCCACTTAAGTCAATCAGGTTACATTGTCCACTGGCAAAATAATTACATTTGTCTTACACATTTTAGCAAGAGATAAAGTTTCTGAAACTTTAAAATAATAGTCACTCAAAACAGTTTCATTTTATATTGGAATACTTCCATTAAAAAGTTAAAACTAGGAGAAAAAAAAAGAGACCAAATAAAAATAACAAACCACATAAACATATTTAGAGATTGTGATTTCTTAAAAACCCTGTCACCAATAGTAAATATTTCTTAAAACAAATGTTAATGCTTTTGATTGATTTAAACACAGCTTTCCTGTTTTTAAACTGAATTTACTTAGTTGTGTGGTTTTATCTATATATTTTCCCCCCATAGATCGTATTTGATTATATCCCAATCCACATACTGGATCACATTTAGCCTGTGTCTCTCTTTAAATAATGCCGCAGCCATTTATTTCTGTGTTGGTATTTGGCCCTTGGGAAGATTTGTGAAAAGGAGAGAAGTTGTGAGCTACCCTCTAACTTTATCTTTTAAAGATTTAAATATCTATTTAGTGCAATGTGAGGACAATGCAACTCTCTTTAAGGACGCAGCTCAGTTCAGTTGCTCAGTCATGTTGGACTCTTTGAGAACATATGGACTGCAGCATGCCAGGTTTCCCTGTTCATCACCAACTCCTGGAACTTGCCTAAACTCATGTCCATTGAGTCAGTGATGCCATCCAACCATCTCAACCTCTGTCATCCTCTTCTTTTCCTGCCTTCAATCTTTACCAGCATCAGGGCCTTTTCCAGTGAGTTAGTTCTTCACATCAGGTGGCCAAAGTATTGGAGTTTCAGCTTCAGCATCAGTCCTTCCAATGAATATTCAGAACTGATCTCCTTTAGGATGGACTGGTTGGATCTCCTTGCAGTCCAAGGGACTCTCAAGAGTCTTCAACACCACAGTTCAAAAGCATCAATTCTTTGGCACTCAGCTGTCTTTATGATCCAAATCTCACATCCATACATGACCACTGGAAAAACCATAGCTTTGACTAGATAGACATTAGTTGGCAAAGTAATGTCACTGATTTTTAGAATGCTATCTATGTTCCTCATATCTTTTCTTCCAAGGAACAAGAATCTTTTAACTTCATGGCTGCAGTAACCACCTGCAGTGATTTTGGAGCCCAAAAAAATAAAGTGTCTCACTGTTTACATTGTATCCCCATCTATTTGCCATGAAATGATGGGACCAAATGCCATGGTCTTAGTTTTCTGAATGTTGAGTTTTAAGCCAACTTTTTCACTCTCCTCTTTCACTTTCATCAAGAGGCTATTTAGCTCCTCTTCACTTTCTGCAATAAGGGTGGTATCATCGGCGTATCTGAAGTTATTTATATCTCTCCTGGCAATCTTGATTCCAGCTTGTGCTTCATTCAGCCTGCTATTTCACAGGATGTACTCTGCTTATAAGTTAAATAAGCAGGGTGACAATATCCAGTCTTGACATACTCCTTTCCCAATTTGGAACTAGTCTGTTATTCCATGTCCAGTACTAGCTGTTGCTTCTTGACCTGAATACGTATTTCTCAAGAAGCAGGTTAGGCGGTCTGGTATTCCCATCTCTTTAAAATTTTACACAGTTTGTTGTGATCCATACAGTCAAAGGATTTGGCGCAGTCAATAAAGCAGAAGGAGATTGTTTTCTGGAACTCTCTTGCTTTTTCAATGATCCAGTGGATGTTGGTGATTTGATCTCTGGTTCCTCTGCCTTTTCTAAATCCTGTTTGAACATCCTGTTGAAGCCTGGCTTGGAGAATTTTGGGCATTACTTTGCTGGTATGTGAGATAAGTGCAGTTGTGCGGTAGTTTGAACATCTTTGGCATTGCCTGTCTTTGGTCTACGGTTAACTATTGCTAATTGTTGCTGGTATGATGCAGATCATGACGTTTTCTCTTTTGAATGGCAACTTTATGGATCAAGAATTCTACACAAGCTGTATTTAACTGTTACCTGTTCAAGTCTAAACATTTCAGATCTACCACCAATCTTTATCCCTGTGCTAAAACTGGTCTCAAAACATATAATTGATAAAATATAACTATGGATTTTCAGTCCAATCCTCCTGGATTTCTCTAAAAAATTTGGTTTTCACTAACAAGATTCTTAAAACAATTTCTTCCTTAGCTCTGTTTTAGTTTATTTTCCCAATTGCTTGATTGTTTTTGTTGTTGTATGTATGTGTGTTTCCGCATCATAACAATTGACATTTTCTGGTCTTGTTCTTAATTTTCACATAGATTAATCCAACCAATTTTATAGCTTAATTTGCTGTCTTAATGTGGATGTTACAAATATTTTCCTAAAGCTTCCTGACCACCAGATAAGTTACTCCAGTTGATGACAATATATTTATTCACCCTTACTTTATGTTAAGTATATTTCTGTTCATCCCCCTGACTTGTTATCCTTTTTCTCTTCCTCAACTCATTCTATTGATATATCTATCCAAGATTTGTCACAAATGTCTTCTTGCTAATGAAAAACACTTCTTAATTCTTCAAAATGAATATGATTATTTCTTCTGTGTGAGTTTTTTTCTTTTTTAATGTCACTTGTCTTACTCTCCCTGTTCTTTTTTGTTCCTCCTGTTATCTACTTGATTGTTTAATCCTGTCTATAAATTTATAATCTTTTGTATGTGTCTTAGCTTGTCCAATATTCCATTTGGCATATTAACTTTTGTTTTGCTAAAACAAAATACCATAGACTGGGTGGCTTATAAACAAAGGGAACTTATTGCTGTGAGTTGTAGAGGCTAGGATGTGCAAGATCACGGGGTCAGGTTCTGGTGAAGGTCACTTCCTGGTTTATAGCTGGCACTTTCTCTGTGCATCTTCATGTGATGGAATTCAGAGTGAAGCTCTTAAAGAAAGAAAGAGAGAGAGAGAGAAAGAGAGAGAGAAAGAAAGAAAGAGAAGTCACTCAGTCATGTCCGACTCTTTGCGACCCCATGGGCTGTAGCCCACCAGGCTCCTCCGATGGAATTTGCCAGGCAAGAATACTGGATTGGGTTGCCCTTTCCTTCTCTCTGAGGTCTCTCTTAAAATCTCACTAATCTCATTCACGAAAGCTCCACCCTCATTGACCTAATTACCTTCCAAAGGCCCCACCTTCCAATGCTGTCATCTTTGAGGATTAGGATTTTAACATATAGGTTTGGGGGAGGGCACAGACAAGGGCTCCCCTGTAGCTCAAATGGTAAAGAATCTGTCTGCAATGCAGACTTGGGTTTGACCCCTGGGTTGGGAAGATCCTCTAGAGAAAGGAATGGCAATCCACTCCACTGTCTTGCCTGGGAAACCACATGGACAGAGGAGCCTGGTGAACTACAGTCCATAGGATTGCAAAGAGCTGGGCATGACTGAGCAACTAACACCGCCATGGCCACACCACAGACATTCCAGTCTGTAGCAGTAGGAATGACGAGATGCCCAAGTGGCACAGGGGTAAAGAACTTCCTTGCCAATGCAGGAGACACAAGACGGGGGTTCAATCCCTGGGTCATGGCAACCCACTCCAGTACTCTTGCCTGGAGAATCCCATGGACGGAAGAGCCTGGCGGGCTAACTCTCCATAGGCTCACAGTGTCAGACAGGACTGAGCATGCCACACATGCATCAGGGATGAGATCTAATGTCTTAATGCCCTAGTTTTTCCTGCAAAGTCTAGGATATAGTGCCTTCAACAGATTGAGTAGATGAACTGAAGTTAATGTTTCCACATTCTCACAATTTTCATTTGGAGAGTTTTTAAAAAGTCTCATAAAATAGTCCACTAGACAGTTGTTTTTCATTAACTTATTTTTATCTTTGGTCTGGGCTGTATGGCACGTGGGATCCTAGTTCCTCTACCAGGGACTGAACTTGCAACCCCAGCACTGGAAGCATGGAGCCTTAAACACTGGATTCCCAGTGAAGTCCCTGTAATCCAGTTGTGGAAGAAGGAAGAAGTTAGATAGCAGATGTGATCTGCATTTGAAATAATTGGAAAAGAAGGCAAAGACGTGAGTCCAGCTGAGATAAAGAGGTAATTAGAGAGTTCAGCTTGCAATACATTCATACCAAGAAAGTATCCGTGATGAAACTAGAAAGCAGTCTGGACACCCCATACAGATATGTGGCAACCTTTGACCTCTACAATATGATAAAATATTTAGGACCAATTTTTTCCTACATAAAATATGTTTATCAGAATTAGTTGATTATATACTTTGATTGTGAAGAAAGCTGAGTGCCGAAAAATTGATGCTTTTGAACTGTGGTGCTGGAGAAGACTCTTGAGAGTCCCTTGGACTGCAAGGAGATCCAACCAGTCCATCCTAAAGATCAGTCCTGGGTGTTCATTGGAAGGACTGATGCTGAAGCTGAAACTCCAATACTTTGGCCACCCGATGTGAAGAGCTGACTCATTGGAAAAGACCCTGATCCTGAGAGGGATTGGGGGCAGGAAGAGAAGGGGACGACAGAGGATGAGATGGTTGGATGGCATCACCAACTCGATGGGCATGAGTTTGAGTAAACTCCAGGAATTGGTGATGGACAGGGAGGCCTGGTGTGCTGCAGTTCATGGGATCGCAAAGAGTCAGACACGACTGAATGACTGAACTGAACTTAACTGATACTTTGATTTGCCCTGGGAGAGTCCAAGTTTTAACTATTATCTTTAAACAATTCACTCACTCCTTTATCTCTCAAAAATGTACCAGTTTGAATGATGAATTACATGGTCATCTTAACTAAAGCAATATACATTACACTATCATATACAAAATACATAACCAAAAAGGATATACTGTATAACACAGGGAACTATGATATATTCAATATCTTGTAATAATCTATAAGTTGAAAGAATCTGAAAAAGAATAAATACATTCACCTATAACGGCATTATTTTACTGTACGCCTGAAACTAGAACAACATTGTTAATCAACTATACTTCAATAAAAAGAAGCAAAATTTTTAAAAAATAAATAAAAAAATACACAAAGCTGAATAGTTTGTCTAACTATATCTCTATGGTTACCAAAAATCTGTATCTTAAAAATTCACCCACTTGCCACATTTCCAGCAAAATTATTTATGCTGAATTCTACATGACTGCATACTAATTAATTATAAATTAATGAAAGGCACAAATAATTGTGTTCTTTCCTTCACTGAGCCTAACAGGGCCTTGCACTTTGTTGGCCCTTCCTTTGGGTTTATGAAATTGGACACATGTTCTGCCAGGCTGGTATTAAAAGCTCTCGCTGAGAGTCAATGGTATCAAGGGCTCTCGATTAAGTCAAACAGCTAATACTTTATCAGGTGATTTTGTATGCTAGCAAACTGGATAGAGCTTTGTAAAACTAACAAACATACTAAAAAGAATCTACCTGCCTAGCTGAAAGCAGATTTGTCATTGACTCATAAGAGTAACTACTTATTTGGGGGGAGGGGAAAGTGTTGAAAATAGTGATGTTTTTTCCAAAAGTCACATTTAACACCTTTCAAATCAACCCCACCCCAATAAGAGCTCATTTGAAACACAATATTCAGAATGTACTAGTCAGATTCTTTTTCATTTAATTATTTGAATATTGAAGATTCAACTCACAGAATTGAAGTTGCTGAGACAAAACTAATGCATAGAGAATAGAATTCTTTGGACTCTACTATCTTTCTCCTCCCTTTGAATAATGTTTGATACATCAAAGGGTGAAAATTTGAAACTTTTCTATTTGCTTCATTTCAACTTTATCATCCACCTATTTCTTAGCTGCAAAAGAAAAAAAAAAGTTTTTCCCTTAGAGAAAAGAAAAAGTCAACAGCTCTTTCCCATCCACCATAATTTTTAAGATCTCATTAAATAAAAACACAGATGTCATATTGAGTTGCAAAATTAAAGTTACTCTGCTACCAAGTCCATTAACATCTCCAAGAGGATTCTCTGATGTTATATTTGATAATGCCCATTAGGCAAACACTCTGTGAAAAGATAAATGAAGGTGAAAACAGAGAAATGATAGAAGCAGAAGAGAAAATCTGACATCTTCCTTCTAATCTGCAGCCCTGGGATTTCCTAGAAAATAAACACACAGTCAGTCATGTCAATTCATCCACACTACACCAATCCCCAGCCAACGAATGGCAACATCAGATGAGGGGAACAGAATTATGAAGAGCATCAGTTCAGTTCAGTTCAGTCAATCAGTCGTGTCCAACTCTTTGTGACCCCGTGGACTGTAGCACGCCAGCTTTCCCCGTCTATCCGGGAACTTCCTCAAACTCATGTCCATTGAGTCAGTGATGCCATCCAACCATCTCATCCTCTGTCGTCCCCTTCTCCTCCTGCCCTCAATCTTTCCCAGCATCAGAGTCTTTTCAAACGAGTCCGTTCTTCGCATCAGGTGGCCAAAGTATTGGAGTTTCAGCTTCAGCTTCAGTCTTTCCAATGAATATTCAGGGCGGACTTCCTTTAGGATGGACTGGTTGAATCTCCCTGCAGTCCAAGGGACTCTCTAGAGTCTTCTCCAACACCACAGTTCAAAGCATCAATTCTTTGGTGCTCAGCTTTCTTTCTAGTCCAACTCTCACATCCATACATGACTGCTGGAAAAACCATAGCTTTGATTATACAGACATTTGTTGGCAAAGTAATGTCACTGCTTTTTAATATGCTGTCTAGGTTCCTCATATTTCATTCCAAGAAACAAGGGTCTTTTAATTTCGTGGCTGCAGTTACCATCTGCAGTGATTTTGGAACCCCCCAAAAAACAGTCTGTCACTGTTTCCATTGTTTCCCCATCTATTTGCCATGAAGTGATGGGACCAAATGCCATGATCTTAGTTTTCTGAATGTTGAGTAATAGGCCAACTTTTTCACTCTCCTCTTTCACTATCAAGAGGCTTTTTAGTTCCTCTTTGCTTTCTGCCACAAGGGTGGCATCATCTGCATATCTGAGGTTATTGATATTTCTCCCAGCAATCTTGATTCCAGCCTGTGCTATAATCGAAATGTATACTTCTTCCAGAATTATGAATTATGAATATCTGGAAAAGACATAGCAACTTATATTTCAGTTAGTAATTAAAGTGATATTATCCTAGAATTCAAGATTAGCATCCAACCAACACAGCTGATACTCATGCTGACTTCTTATTAAATATTTTGAATGCTATTTGTGGCCAGTGGTGTGTATCTACTTCAAGTTAATAACAAACAAGTAAACACTAAGCATGTCTTAGTCCAAATAGTCCCTATACTCCATTCTTCATCAATACCAAGATCACCAAAATTATCACCAATATATTCTTATAGTACTTGTATAATTTTACCTCTTTAAGTTTAGATTTTTGATCCATTTTATGCTAATGAATTTTGTATATCTGTATGAGCCTATGTATCAAAGTCCTTTTTTGTTTGTTTTTGCATACTGACATTTTGATATCCAACTTTTCTAGCACCAGTTGCTAAAAAGATTCTTCTATATTGAATTACCTGAAAAACTATTGCTCACTTTGCTTTAGATCTTTGGGATTGCTATGGCTCATAATAAAGTAAAAATACCATATATTGTGTGCTGACCATAAAAACATCTTTGACATCATATTTCACAGACATAAACTGAAGATAGATCCTTATCTCCCTGTCTTTCTTGAAGAATTAAAGATATGCAAAAACAATACATTGTCAGAGTGACCTCTTTTTTTGCTCTTATGTATATTTTATAGTTCTGCCCTAACTGGTAAACTACACAGTTGGCACAAACTGAAAAATAAAGTATGGTAGATAAAAGAGACTAGCGATTAGAATGCAGTAGTCTGTATGTGTTCTGTCTGATATAATCTCAACCTTATTAAGTAACTCTATTAGCAATTTGGAGATCTACAGTACACTGGGGAAAATGGCACAATTTAACTGAACAGAGGAAGGAAAATTTTCTTTGACATTTTCTAAGGGTTATTTCCCATTATATTAAGAAAATGTGGCAGCATTTTATTGTAACAGCAAAAGAGGTAAATTTCTGTGTGAAACCCCAATCTCTGGTCCCAGAAAGGTCTTTATTATTTAGCCTTCAAGAAAATGAAAGTGACAGATTGCAATTGTCAGTAGATACTGGCTGCCTTTAAGTTCCCCTACTCTTCTTATTCCCAACAGGACAGAGAACTGATTAAACTCTGACTCCAGAATGTGAAACCAAGAAGTTTCATAACCATGTGGGTGCCTTTAGCACCCGTGGTTGCCATGGAGATCAGAATTTCTTGAACTTGACATTATAATCTGCATTATTATCTCTCAAAATGGTTAAATAGCTATAGTATCAGAAAACTGATAATTCCAGTTGTATGTTTCAAATCCTATAATTCACCCAGATTTTTCAATCTTCTTAAATTTGGTTGACTGTTTCTGTTTATTGCTACAGTATTCATTACAGCAGGCATATATATATATAAATTTCATTGTCTATGTTAATAGGTCAGCAAATAATTTTTTATGGGTGTCGTCATTCAATTCAGAGGATTCTAAACCAGAAATTCCTGGTATCAAAATAACTGTAGCTTAACTAAAAAATTAGCAATAGTTCAGGCAAAAGTTATGGGACACTCTTAAATGAAGACTTGTTCATGCTTGAGGGCATTTCTTTCTTTATTTTTCCTTCTCATGCTCAATTCAACAACCAAATCATATTACTACTCAACTTCCTTTCTATTTCTGGAGATCTCAGTTGGAGAGCTTTAGCACCTCAGTGCCTCTGAGATTAATTTTGACAAGTGCTTTCAGGCACACCTCCCCAGGATCATTGGGTCAGTCAGGCAGGCATCTAAGGGATATGTAAGCATGCCGTATTTGACCCTGGGATAAACAGTCACAGTGCACCCAGCTGTGAAGTTACTCGTTAAAAATCTTTACCTTCCACCCTAATCGACATCATGACTCTTCTTTGTAGCTTTCTATGTGCTTAACTCTACATGAAATGAGAAAATTTTAGCATAATAAGGTTCTTTTGAAGATGTTTGGGTTGAACAGGGTTATAGTTTTAGTACACAAATATAGAATTCTTTGATTTTCAGAAGAAAGATCACATTTAAAAGCCATTTCTAATCAACTGATTATGACTGTCCACTGGTCTATTTCTGTATCCAGCTCTCTGTTCTCATGGTATAACTGTGTCAGATTACTTTTCTTCACATGATTACCCTTCATCTTTATTTCCTGTCTAGATTCATAAGTTCTATATCCTTACTATTTACTTTATCCTTTAGTGAAAAAATGTATCAAAAGTACAAGAAACTTCTCTATTTCTTGCTTTTCTTTCTGTACACACCATTTTCTGAATGGAAAGAGAGGAAGCCACATTTCAAATACATGCCCAACTGGAGAGTATAAACATTCTAGGTCATAGTATTTTAAGGTTTCCATGATGTCTTTACTCAGATTCATTCCATTCAGTTCATAGTTGGTATTATTCATCCTTAAAAACTTTACTGAAATTTGGATGCAAGTGGGCCTTCAAGCTTCAGTGATGACTTTGGCTGTTCTGTTATGTATTGCTATGTTTGAATCTTCAGTATTGATTGCTTAATGACAAAGACAGGGGAAATTATGCGAAGAATAAGACTGACTAAAATGGATCTTGCTAAAATCTTTATTTCTTGTCTTTTTATTCCAGGGCATAACCAGTAAAGATTTTCAGAAGCTTAAGTAGTGATTGAAGCAAAATTAGCAGAAATTCCCCTGAAAATATTGGGACTATGTCCTTATATTCCAGGTACTTGGGAATATTATTTTACGTTCAGATGGGAAAATATTCTGACTCTAGTTGCACATGAGGCTAAGACTTCAAGTAGAGGGCGCTCCACTGGTTCTCAAAGTGTTGTCAATGATCAACTTGTTAGAAATGCAGATTCCTGTTGCAACTTCAGACTAAAAAATCAGAAACTCTGGCACTGGAGACTGAGCAATGTGTGTTTTAACAGGCTCTCCTGGTTTCCCATACCATGCTAAGCTTCAAGAACCACTGCTCTAACTCATTTATTATTTCTGTTATATGTGTGCATGATGATAAACAAAAGTCATTTGCCTGTCTGGGTTGGAAGAAATAAAAAGAGTGACATAGTAAAGAATCCCTAAGCCACTGAAGTTTTAAAAAGTGTGAAATGTTTCACCATCAGGAGCTTCACATTGTGATATTCAGTGAATTTTAAATGAAATTTTTAAAAAGCTAGAGCAAAAACTAGTGAACAGCTGCGGTAAGAGCATGTATTCTTGTCCACACTCTCTTCTTTCTTAGAACAAGCCCTCCCTACTCCGTAATTCTACCAAGCCTGTCATTTGGGGCCCGGCTATTTTAAAAATTGGTACCAGGAACATACTATCCAAACAGCTGGACAATGAAATAGACAAGTTGTGTTGTTACAGAGCCCCATTTTCCTCGCTGAAATTTGACAAAGCTTTCTTAAGTGGCAGCAAAAACTGCCTAATATTTTATCTGTTATATAAGATCCAAGCTCTCTGCCTATGAATGGCAGAATTTTAGAAGGCTTAGCAGAAATACATGAGTATTAGAGTGTGCTGTTAACTTCTTGCAGACATCAAGAGGATTTTAGGAGAAGACTAAATTATTTTATCTAAGGTGGGACATTTTTAAACGAGAGTGTAGCATGAAGCTTGTTGGATGAGGTAATTGTCTTCCTATAGTTAGGGATGGCTGATGGTGAGAATTCAGATAGTCATGTATTTTGTGGGGATCCGTGTGAAATCTCCATTTCCAGTAAAAGTTAATGCCAGCAAAGTCCAGTAAATGGGAATGTTTGGTTAACAATAGTGGAAACCAGGGTCTTCATTTACAAAGCTCATTCCCTAGATGTTTGCATATTCTACCCTTCCTCTCCACACACTGACTCAAATGCCAGCCTCCCAGTTAGGCCCACTGAGATTGTCCCATTTTCATTTTCATCAACGCTAGACCCCCATCACCTCTTATTCCCACTTAGCCTGCTCTGTTGTTTTCCATATCACTTAGCACTTTCTAATCTGCAATAAAATTTACTTGTTTATTGTGTCTACTATTTTTGTCTATTTCGTCTGCATTTCCCAGAGAGAATGTAACTTCTCTAATAGCAGTAGGTTTTACCTGTTTTATTAATTTATGTATCCACCAAGCCTAGAAGTGTGCATGGTACATAGCTGGTGCTCACCAGGAAGTTGTTGAATAAAAAAAAAACCTGTGTCCATCTATTACAGGGCCCTCAAATTGCTTTGCAATAGCTTGGGAACTCTGACCTCATTAAAAAGTATAATAGACCTTTAAAAATGTATTTGGCTTATATACATTGTATACTAACACTATGTCTGATATAGGGATGTGAGCTGTAGGAGATTTTTTTAAAAAATATTACCAAGAAAATTGGTATTATGGGCTGAATTATGTACCCCACAGATTGTGACAATGTTTGGAGATAGGGGTTTTGCAGAGGTAATTAAGTACTTTAAAATGGGATCATTTGAGTAGATCCCAAACCAATCTTACCCATGAAATTAGGGCACAGACAAGCGTAAACAATGTTGGTCGTGTCTGACTCTTTGTGACCCCATGGACTGTAGCCCGCCAGGCTCCTCTGTCCATAGACCTCTCCAGGCAAGAATACTGGGGTGGGTTGCCATTCCCTTCTCCAGCGGATCTTCCCAACCCAGGGATCAAACCCGGGTCTCCCACAATGCAGCAGATTCTTTACCAGCTGAGCTACTAAGGAAGCCCTTAAAAGAAGATATTAGGGCTCAGACATGTATAGTCAATGTCAAGACACAGGAAGTAGAAAACCCACTATAGGCCAAGGGGAGAGGCTTAGAGCAGATCCCTTCCACATGGTCCTTAGAAAAACTCATCTTCCCAGCAATGTGCCCAGACTTCATATTTCTGGGAAAATAATTTTCTCGGTGCTTAATTCAACCACTGTGAAGTGTTTTGTTACAGTAGCGCTAGTGAACTAATATAGCAAGTTTACATATAGCATTAGAACTGGGGAAGATCTGCCCAGGATAGAACATATTTTATGTTTTTACGCAACAACATTAGACAAAACATTGATCGGTACATAACACTTCTGTTTAGAGTTCTCCCGTGTGTGAATTTTTGTCTCTGAGATCTGTGTTCAGGTTCTGCTGTTCTGAGGCCCACACCTTTCTACTAGAAATCCTAAATCACCCATAAGAGGAAAACTCTAGCGAGAACTCAGTGTTCACAAGTTGAATTATGAACTGGCTTTGACCTTCCCCACATGCATTCAAACTCTGCTTGTACCTATAGAGCGTAGTTGTTATGGGTCACCTAGGACAGTACTAATTATAATGGTTCTTGTTAACCATAATAAAAGCAATCAATAAGATTGATGGTACAACAACTACAACAAGCAAGCATAAAACACATTAACGGTATTGGGCTAATAATTAACCTACGTTTATGGTTCAGTTATCAGGGAGAGTAAATGAGTAGGCTACATACATTATTGAGAGTGTCTGCGGATTGGTTTACTTCTACTTGCATTTATATGGATTAAACAGGCTAAAATACAGTAGATTGGTTAACAACTGACCAAAGGGCCTTTGCCTTAACAAACCCAAAAGGCACCCTTGCTGATTTGGTAAGATTTTCTCACTCACTAAGTTTTATCAGTTAAACAGAGAAAACATCTCTGCTAGAGCAAAGACCTTTGGTGATGGAAAGGATTTTCACCTCAACTACACCAAATCAGTTCATTGGTAAACTAAGCATCTTCATCTCAAGCTCAAATATGTCTCAGCTTTCCCTGACAACAATGTATCAAGAAGATATATGACAAAGGAAGGGATCTACTCAAGAGTCCTTGACTTAAGAGGCTTCTAAGAAGAAAGTTACTTGGAGACACTTCGTCCATGTTCATACTGATGTGCTACACTGCTTAGCAAAGTGCCAAGAGGGCCCCTTTAACAGGTATTTGTGTGACTTAAAATGCTGGTGTGGCTGGACAAGAACCATAACAAACAGCAGCTGAACAAAACCAGCAAACTGTTGGTGCAGCAAGATGAGTGCGCAGGTGTCCAAACACCTACAGGAGGGGCTACGTGTGAGTGCACATGCGAGCAAAATCGGGTATTTATTCTCTTGAATATTAGTTTTATCTGTTCAGTGGTATGTATGAATTTAAGCTCTTTTATAAGTACTCTCCCTTATCAACTTATTTCTCTCTTTTTTTAAAAAACAGATTTCATTTCTCTCGCACATGGAAAAAGACCAAAGGTATGTAGTTAGAGTTGTTGAATGTTTCTTGGTCATCAAGTTTTTTTGTTGTTGTTGTTTGGTTGGTTGGTTGGGTGTTTCTCTTTTTTTTGCAAGGGCTGTGGGGCAAGGGCATGCCTTGGGGGATCTCTGTCACCCACCAAGGGTCAAACCTGTGCCTTCTAAATTGGAAGGGCAGAGTCTTAAAGCTATTCTATTTCACAAAGCTGCCCACTTTGTGTCTTGGGTTGTCCATTTGCTTTAACCTTCCAGATTTTCTTCTCTGGCTCCGGCTTTCTGTTCAGTTTATACATAATTTGCTCACAGCCTGATGCAGTTTTGGTAAATATATTTCTTCAATTTAGCATGTCCCCACTCTCATTGTTCCTGTCAGTTATTAGCCCTGGAGAAAATTTCATGATATAAAAGAAGTCCCTCTCATTTTTCTACCTATGTCCAAGGTCTTCAAAAATTTTATCTCTAAAAATAGATATCTATATATAATCTTTTCATTATTATTGACATTAGATAGAGGGAAAGGTAGCTAAGTGATGAGGTAGGTAGTAGATACATGAAAAAAATCACATACACACATATATAACACAAATTAGAAAAAGTTTTTCATATTTGTTTGTGTGTTGAACATTTTTATAATTTTTAGATTGAGACTTTATCAAGAGCTAGAAGACTAGATCAAGAAAGGGATGCAGATATAACTTGAACTCAGCATACTGTGCTCTCTGGATATTTGCCTCAGTCTAGCAAAGACACAGGCAAATGGTAATAGCTCCAAAGGACTCATTGGTGTTGATGCTAGCAGTGCATTTTTAAGAAAATTAGTCAGGGCTCATCATTGACGCGTTATCATGTTAATCCACAAAGACCAATGGAATTGCTATTGCTCTGTGCTTTATCATCATGAACACTGCTGCCTAACATTCTGCCAAATGGGAGACATTTAAAATGGGAGGAGAAGGAAGGGAAGAGTAGTAAGCCAGGTTAAGAATTTGAAGTAAACAAATAAATAAGCCTTCAAGTGATGGTGTGAAAGCTATAAACCTGTAATAGAAGGAGAAAAAAAAAATCACTATCCTATTTCCTATCCTCCCCCTTCAAAAAATCTATACTTCAACAAGGAGATAAATAAATTGAAAGCTACCAATAAATCTACCAATAAGTCTACAGAAGATTGAAGTAAAGTCTTCTAAAAACATTTTCCATTTGCTAATTACGTATGAAAGAAAGAAAGTGTAGTGAAAGTTGCTCAGTGGTGTCCAATTCTTTGGAACCCCATGGACTAGAGAGTCCATGGAATTCTCCAGGCCAAAATACTGGAGTGGGTAGCCTTTCCCTTCTCCAGGGGATCTTCCCAGCCCAGGGATCAAACCCAGGTCACCCACCCTGCAGGCAGATTCTTTACCAAGTGAGCCACCAGCGAAGCCCAAGAATCCTGGGGTGCATACCTATGCCTTCTCCAGGGATTTTCTCCAGCTGATCTTCCTGACCCAGCAGTCAAAGGTCTCTTGCATTGCAGGCGGATTCTTTACCAACTGAGCTATGAGGGAAGCCCTAAAATCTCATAGGACTTTATTTTCTTTATTCCTTATGATGTTTGAAACATTTTCTACATCACAGTTTCCAAGTCTAAACTCATTGTAATATTTACTTTCGTTTCTTGTTCTGGGCCTATAAGCAGAATATACTGTTGTGAGTTGATCTCATCCATCTCAGTGGCTTTAAATACTATCTATATACTCGTTCATTTAATAGGGATATAAATGAATCCAAAATGTATATGACTAGCCCCTACCATTTCTTGGGATACCAGTGATACATATACACAAATGCTTATTATTTATTTAAGCATCCGTATTTAGGTTTTGAGCAGGCACCACACACTTAATGCCCCAAACTGAGTTGTTGATTTTAACTTGCTCTATTTTCAGTGTCCCTTACATCAGCAAATGTCGTCACTAGACCCCTACGATCAAAACTCTCACCTTCTCTCACATAGAAAATCCAGTTCACTGCCAATCCTATTGAGTATCTTGATTCTACATTCCAGATGTGTCCTGCTCAACAGCTAGTCCCCTCGTTCACAATTCCCGACCTCTTAATTGATCTCCCAGCTTTCACTCTTGGCCTCACAGTTTGTTCTCTAAACAGCGTAGCAGAAATCTTATCTTTAATACTCAGTTCTTTGTTTGGCGGTGCCAACGCTTAGCTGTGCATGGGGCCCTGGTCCCCGCCCGGGGCCTGGCTCGGGCCCGCGGCGTCGCAGTGCGGGCTTAGCCGCGGACCGGGCAGACACGCGGAGTCTCCGCGCAGCGTGTCTGCGCGCGCCCCGGCCTCAGCTATGCTGGCTTCTCGCGCTGCTCACACGCGCGGTCAGCGGCCTTGCGGAGGCGCGGAGCCCTGCCCCACCCCTGCGCTGGCTCCCGGCCTCTCGCCCTGCCCGGCGCGGCGCTCCGCGCACAGCGGCCTCGCTCCTCCCGGGACACGCGCTCCGGTCCCAGCGGCCTCGCTCCTCCCGGGACACGCGCTCCGCTCACAGCGGCCTCGCTCCTCCCGGGACGCGCGCTCTTCTCCCGGGACGCGCGCTCCGCTCACAGCGGCCTCGCTCCTCCCGGGACGCGCGCTCCGCTCACAGCGGCCTCGCTCCTCCCGGGAC
>CM035287.1:53805466-53821821 GCA_020226075.1 Hydropotes inermis
ACGCGTGCGTCCGCGTCCAGGCCTCCGCCTCGGCGGCTCCCGCGGGCCGCAGCGCTAGCACAGTTCACGCCCCGGCTCTGGTTTTGCAAGCGTCACTCCTTCACAGACCACCCCTCTAAAGAGAGCCCTGCTGACCTTTGATCTTACCCTCAAACACGGGGTGTCGGGGTGAGGGAGAGGCCGGCAGAGCCGGAGACAGTCACCAGGGAAAGACGGTTCGCTCCCAGTCCCCGGGAGACGGCGCGGACACGTGCAGAGGCCCCGCGGCCGGTCGGGAAACCAAGGGGCAGCTTGGGGGACTGGGGGCCGATGCCTTCACTCTGGTTTTCTCAGCAAGGAGCAGGCGAGACAGGGTAAGCAGACTCAGGATTGCCTACTTTGGATAATTTCAGCATCTCTGGGGCACAAGGCCTCTTCCCAACTGCCTGGTACCTGGCCCTGAGCTGATTAGGGCAGGCGGACAATGGTCCCGAGTGAGAACCCCATAGAGAAAGGACTGGAGGGTGAGCCTCTCACTGTTTAGTGTGCGTGTAAAAACGCACTTTCCAAAAGCTGTTTCTACTGCTAGGAACTGGCTAGCCCTAGGAAGGACAATCACTCCAGGGTCAGAAATTCTCAGATGTGAAGATATGCAGAAAATAAAAGACATTATTAATATAATCCCCAGACCAACTTTATTTTCTTCATATCATCTCTCACTACCTTACCTTATATTGTGGATTACTTTATTTATTCTATATTTATTCTTCCACAACATAAGCTTTCTTAAGGTAGAGTCTTTTTTGCCTCATTCATTGCTGTGTTCCTAGTGCTAGAATAGTGCCAGACATGAAGTAAACATTCAATATCATTTTTAAATCACTTGACAAATGAATGGATGGCAGTTGTATGTCAGGTTCTCCACCAGGGGTGATTTTATGTCACAGGGACACTTGGCAATATTTGGAAATAACTTTCATTGCCACACTAGGGACCCAGGAGTTCTACTGGCATAGACAGGTAGAAGGTAGGTGTGCTGCTAGCATCCTACAATGTAAAGGCAACCCCACAATCTCATGAGTGTCAAGGCTAAATATTGTGCTCCAGATAAACCACGTTGCTTTGATGGATCTCAAAACTGATATCTTTTTAAAACCATAGCAATAACTGTTAGAAGTTAATGACTATGGCCACAGGAATAATTAATTCAGAATCAATCTTTGCCATGCAATCATAATGTTCATAAACTTTTATTAAATAGGTAAACATAACCATTAACTGCTATTACTACTTATTGTATTTAGACAAAAATTAAACCATGAAAAGCAATGCATTCATTTGTTGATTTTTCATTTGTATTCTACTTCACTCAGTAAAACAAGAAAGACTTGTAAGAACATTTTCTTGCTATGCTCTCATGTGGCAGAAGGGACAAAGGAACTTTCAGGTCAGTCAGTTCAGTTCAGTCACTCAGTTGTGTCCGACTCTTTGCGACTCCATGGACCGCGGCACACCAGGCCTCCCTGTCCATCACCAACTCCCGGAGTTTACCCAAACTCATGCCCATCGAGTTGGTGATGCCATTCAACGACCTCATCCTCTGTCGTCCCCTTCTCCTCCCAACATCAATCTTTCCCCGCATTAGGGTCTTTTCAAATGAGTCAGTTCTTTGAGTGGGTGGTAAAAGTATTGGAGTTTCAGCTTCAATATCAGTCCTTCCAATGAGTATTCAGGACTGATTTCCTTTAAGCTGGACTGGTTGGATCTCCTTGCAGTCCAAGGGAATCTCAAGAGTCTTCTCCAATATCACAGTTCAAAAGCATCAATTCTAAGGCACTCAGCTTTCTTTATAGTCCAACTCTCACATCCATATATGACTACTGGAAAATCCATAGCCTTGACAAGACGGACCTTTGTTGGCAAAGGAATTTCTGCTTTTAATATGCTGTATAGGATGGTCCTAACTTTTCTTTCAAGAGGTAAGTGTCTTTTAATTTCATGGCTGCAGTCACCATCTGCAGTGATTTTGGAGCCCAAAATATAAAGTCTGTCTCTGTTTCCATTGTTTCCCTATCTATTTGCCATGAAGTGATGGGACAAGATGCCATGATCTTAGTTTTCTGAATGTTGAGTTCTAAGACAATTCTTTCACTCTCCTCTTTCAGTTTCATCAAGAGGCTCTTTAGTTCTTTGCTTTCTGCCATAAGGGTGGTGTCATCTGCATATCTAAGGTTATTGATATTTCTCCCAGCAATCTTGATTCCAGCTTGTGCTTCATCCAACCCAGAATTTCTCATGATGTACTCTGCATATAAATTAAATAAGCAGGGTGACAATATACAGCCTTGATTTACTCCTTTCCCAATTTTGAACCAGTCTGTTGTTCTATGTCCAGTTCTAATGGTTGCTTCCTGACCTGCATACAGGTATCTCAAGAGGCAGGTCAGGTGGTCTGGTATTCCCATCTCTTGAAGAATTTCCAGTTTGCTGTGATCCACACAGTCAAAGGCTTTGTCACAGTCAATAAATCAGAAATAGATGTTTCTCTGGAACTCTCTTCCTTTTTCAATGATCCAACGGATGTTAGCAATTTGATCTCTGGTTCCTCTACCTTTTCTAAATCCAGCTTTAATATCTGGAAGTTCACAGTTCTCGTACTGTTGAAGCCTGGCTTGGAGAATTTTGAGCATCACTCTACTAGCATGTGAGGTGAGTGCAATTGTGCAGTAGTTTTAGCCTTCTTTGGCATTGCCTTTCTTTGGGATTGGAATGAAAACTGACCTTTTCCAGTCCTGTGGCCACTGCTGAGTTTTCCAAATTTGCTGACATATTGAGTGCAGCACTTTCACAACATCATCTTTTAGGATTTGAAATAGCTCAACTGGAAAGGAGCTTTATCTCTTTTATATGGGTACTAATCTCATTCATGAAGGCTCTGCTTTCATGACCTAATCATTTCCCAGATGTCCTACCTCCAAATATCATCTTGTTTGGAATTAGGTATCAAAATATGATCCCCCAGAGAAGGGAAAGTCTACCTACTCCAGTATTCTGGCCTGGAGAATTCCATGGACGTATAGTCCATGGGGTCACAAAGAGTTGGACACGACTGAGTGACTTTAAAAAAAAAATCAAAACATGAATTTTGAAGAAATACATTCAATCTATTACAACACTCATTTCTGTCTTAAAGGGAAATAATTCAAAGCACCAGATAGTTACTGAACCCAGCTTGAAGTCTAGGCTCTTTAGGTAATATAGTATCTTTCTTGAAGTGGTAATATGTTTCCCTGTGGGAGTCACAACATACAAACTAAAATGACAAACTTTCTGCATCTCTACCTAATACAAATCAGTCAATATACAATGAAAGAGCAGGGGCAGGGTATGCCTGGAACAAAGACAGGGTGTGCCCAATAAAGACTTCAGATCAAGAAAGTGAAAATGGGAGACACACAGCAGTTACTGATCTATGGCAGACAGAATTCTGCTGAGCAAGCAGTTTGAAGACTTCCTCTGCTCTTTGCTTAGACTTGGATTGATTACCTTGAAGGAACCAACTGTTCATTGTACTCTGTAACTCTTAGCTCTGCTCACTGAGCATGCAGAGAGTGCTGGCCTAGTTAGGGAACTGTGGGAAGTATAGCTTTTTTATTCTGCTTCCTAACAAAGTAAGTTGGAAGTGTTGCCTAAGAGTTGGTTCAAAGTCACCAGTTATTTTTGACTGGGATCATAGTATCCTTAGCAGTACAGTTTTGTCAAAAAAAAAAAAAAAAAAGCTTCCCTGGTGGTTCAGACAAAATAATCTGCCTGCAATGCAGGAGACCCAGGTTCAATCCCTGAGTCAGGAAGATCCTACCATATGGAGGCCTGCTGGCATACAGTGAAAGTCAATCCCCTTAATTTTATATGGTCCGATGCAACAGTTAGAACTGGGTGTGAAACAACAGACTTCCAAATTGGGAAAGGAGTACGTCAAGGCTGTATATTGTCACCCTGCTTATTTAACCTATATGCAGAGTACATCATGACAAATGCTGGGCTGAATGAAGCACAAGCTGGAATCAAGATTGCCCGGAGAAATATCAATAACCTCAGATATGCAGATGACACCATCCTTATGGCAGAAAGTGAAGAACTAAAGGGCCTCTTGATGAAAGAGAAAGAGGAGAGTGAAAAAGTTGTCTTAAAGCTCAACATTCAGGAAACTAAGATCATGGCATCCAGTCCCATCACTTCATGGCAAATAGATAGGGAAACAGTGACAGACTTTATTTTGGGGGGCTCCAAAATCACTGCAGATGGTGACTGCAGCCATGAAATTGAAAGACACTTACCTCTTGGAAGAACAGTTAGGACCAACCTAGACAGCATATTAAAAAGCAGAGACATCACTTTGCCGACAAAGGTCCATCCAATCAAAGCTATGGTTTTTCCAGTGGTCATGTATGGATGTGAGAGTTGGTCTATAAAGAAAGCTGAGGGCCAAAGAATCGATGCTTTTGAACTGTGATGTTGGAGAAGACTCTTGAGATTCCCTTGGATTGCAAGGAGATCCAACCAGTCCAGCTTAAAGGAAATCAGTCCTGAATATTCATTGGAAGGACTGATGTTGAAGCTGAAACTCCAATACTTCTACCACCTGATGCAAAGAACTGACTCATTTGAAAAGACCCTGATGCTGGGAGGGATTGGGGGCAGGAGGAGAAGGGGATGACAGAGGATGTGATGGCTGGATGGCATCACCAACTAGATGGACATGAGTGAGTAAACTCTGGGAGTCGGTGATGGACAGGGAGGCCTGGCGTGCTGCAGTCCATGGGGTCGCAAAGAGTCGGACACAACTGAGTGACTGAACTGAACTGAACTGATGCCTCAATTACATTTTTTTCACCTGAGAAGCCTAGATGGTCTTTATGCTCTCAATGCCTTTTCAGTCTTATTTTCTATTATTTGAACTCCAGAAACCGTCTATTAGTTTTTATTATCATGTGAAATCAATGTGTTCTATTTTCCACTTGAAAACTAGTCAATTACTCTTCTAGAAAGAATTAACTGAAATATTCTAACTATTTGAATGGTTCTGAAAACTTTCTTAAGAGCTACAGGCTTACTAGGCACTTGATCTACCTTCTAGGTCATCCCAGGTGACAACTTTATCAAATGTTTGCCATGGTAAATGGAGATTTCCAGCTTTCTAGCCACCTATATTTGCTACCCACAACCAGACTGCTAAGCCAGTTCAACAAACTTTAGTATTTTTTAATAGTAGCACTCCACTTCTGGTATGAATTTCTGTATTAGTTTGGGTTACCTAGCTGCAGTTATAAAAAAGAACCAAATTTCAGTGACTGAACAGAATGTAAAAGTACTTCACAACTCTGTAGCAGTGCTGTGCATACATTCCTGTCGCTTTCTTCTGCGTGATGAATCAAGGCCTCTGGCTGCTCCCACGTCACGGCTCTGCCTTCCCAGGGCTTGGAGTCTCTGCATCAAGTCTGTGGATAAATGACTATGAGCGCGGTGCACAGGAGGACACAGAGGTCAGATTTTCAGCTTCTTTGAATTTTTGAAAACAATATAAATCATAGTTGTCATGATTATAATTTTTACAGAAGTTTCTCTTCATACTAATTTCCTGAATTACATTTAACCCCGTTTGTTATTGATGTTACTTGTTTTCCCATTGAGGGATAAAACGAGTTAAACATTAAGCTGTAAGTGTTGCCTCTTGATGACTTAAAACCATGATTCAAGAAAAGATCTGACTCTGAGCTTTCCAGGGTGGTTCTCCTTTCTCTGTGCCTTACTTCAGTATGAGCTGCTTACTGGCCTACTTTTACTAAAGCTTGGCAACTCTCCTATACACTCCGTGCCCAGTTTGTCTTATCCTAGACTCTTCCTTATTTTTACACTGCATTTTGTGACTTGCCTCTATCTTCCCCAGCTTTTTGCCCTCCATCTGTATTTAATTTTGCTGTCTTTATTTTATCTCAAAATAAGTCTATCTCATTATAAAACATAATAGATGACAGTCCTTCAAACCACTCACTTTTGATCACCAGCCTTTTAATAATGATTCTTATTCTATTGCATTTGGCAACTTATTCTGAGTCTATTTGATCTAGAAAGAAATCATTAATTTGCATCATCCCAGCTATACTAGAGAAAAAACTTTTATAATTTATGCAAATGGAACTTTAAAATCAATAATCAGTAAATTAAAGAATGCCACTTAAGAAAAAAGAAATATAAAAACCTAAATATGCCATTGTTCCTTTGAACCATAAGTCACATTTCAGATCCCAATGGCCATGTTGTGAAAACTAATAATTTAGCAAGGGTTTATATACTCGAGTAAATTGCCTCACCTTCCAATGATCTGGATGAGCATTTACAGCATCCTTCAATGCCTAACATCTTCACTGGGGGTGTTTCAAAGCAGTAAATCTTAATCTTTTCAGAAATATGAACTGGTTCAGATCCAATCACCAAAGTATCAGCTCTGAAAGAATACAGAATGTAAGCACACTTAAAAGAATTTAGAGGCTCACCTCCATTTTCTTGCCTGGTGAATCCCATGGACAAAGGAGCCTGGCAAGCTAGAGTCCATGGGATTGCAAGAGTCAGACATGACTTAGCAACCACCCTCACCTCCATTTTACCAATAAGATCCAGAGCCTTATTACTCTAAGTGTAGCCCACAGACAACAGCATCTGGGAATCATTTAAAATGCCAAGTTGTAGGCCCCACTATATGCATGTTGAATAAGAGCCTCATACCTCTTGAACAGGAATTGCATCTTCATACCATAATGGATGATTTTTAGGATAGCAAAGTTTAAGAAATACTAGTCTAATAAAATATATACTCTAGTTCAAGGTCCAACAGCTGGTGTCAGAAACTAGCCAAGACCCAGTCTTTATGTCTCTTTTCAAAACATTTCCCATCATGGTCTACCCACCCCCACGATGGCTCCTGGGTCTTCCCTTTCTACTACATTAGATTTGGGCAAGATCCAGAATCACTGGTAGGCTCCATGCCGGGAGGTTGCAAGTTTTCAGAGAAACTAAAACAATGATCAAGAGCACAGCTTGGTGAAGTTATTACAAACCATCTTGAAAGGAAGCACAAGACTTTCCCATTTCTATCCACATAGCCCCTAAACACAGGATTTTAAATAGTCAAGATGTCAGGGATAGATAGCTCTTTGAATGAGTTGAGCTCTATTTGTTAATAAGGCCCTAGTTAATGGTACAGAAACCATTAAAGGACAGAAACAATATGGACTTAACAGAGTCTGAAGATAGTAAGAAGAGGTGGCAAGAACGCACAGAAGAACTATACAAAGATCTTAGTGATGGAGATATAACCACAGTGGTGTGATCACTCGTCTAGAGGCAGACATCCTTGAGTAAGAAGTCAAGCGGGCCTTAGGAAGCATCATTATCAACAAAGCAAGTGGAGGTGATGGAATTCTACCTAAGCTATTTCACATCCTAAAAGACGATGCTGTAAAAGTTCTGCATTTGTATGCCAGCAAATTTGGAAAACTCAGCCATAACCACAGAACTAGAAAAAGTCAGTTTTCATTCCAATACCATAGAAAGGCAATGCCAAAGAAGGTTCAAACTACTGCACAACTGAACTCATCTCACATGCTAGCTAAGTAATGTTCAAAATTCTCCAAGCTAGGCTTCAACAGTATGTGAACTGAGAAATTCCAGATGTTTAAGCTGGATTTAGAAAAGGCAGAGGAACCAGAGATCAAATTGCTAACATCTGCTGGATCATCGAAAAAGCAAGAGAGTTCCAGAAAAACATTGACTCCTACTTCATTGTTTATGCTAAAGCCTTTGACTGTTTCAATCACAACAAACTGGAAAATTCTTAATGAGATGGGAGTACCAGACCACCTGAACTGCTTCCTGAGAAATCTGTATGAAGATCAAGAAGCAACAGTTAGAACTGGACATGGAACAACAGACTGGTTCCAAATTGGGAAAGGAGTACGTCAAGGCTGTATTTTGTGATGCTGCTCATTTAAATGATGTGCAGAGGATATCACGCCAAATGCCAGGCTGGATGAAGCACAAGCTGGAATCAAGATTGCCAGGAGAAATATCAATAACCTCAGATATGCAGATGACACCACTCTTATGGCAGAAAGCAAAGAGGAACTAAAAAGCCTCTTGATGAAAGTGAAAGAGGAGAGTGAAAAACCTGGCTTAAAACAACATTCAAGAAACTAAAATCATGGCATCTTGTCCTATCATTCCATGGCAAATAGATGGGGAAACAATGGAAACAGTGACAGACTTTATTTTTGGGGGGCTCCAAAATCACTGCAGATGGTCATTGCAGCCATGAAATTAAAGGATGCTTCCTCCTTGCAAGAAAAGCTATAACAAATCCAGACATCATACTAAAAAAGCAGAGACATTACTTTGCCAACTAAGATCTGTCTAGTCAAGCTATGGTTTTTCCAGTTGTCAAGTATGGATGTGAGAGTTGGATCATAAAGAAGGCTGAACACTGAAGAATTGATGCTTTCAAACTGTGGTGCTAAAGAAGACTCTTGAGAGTCCCTTGGACTGCAAGGAAATCCAACCACTCAATCCTAAAAGAAATCAGTCCTGAATATTCATTGGAATGACTGATGCTGAAGCTGAAACTCCAATCCTTTGGCCACCTTATGGGAAGAACTGACTCATTTGAACAGACCCTGATGCTGGGAAAGATTAATGGCAGGAGGAGAAGGGGATGATGGAGGATGAGATGGCTGGATGGCATCACCGACTCGATGGACTGGAGTTTGAGTAAGCTCTGGGAAGTGGTGATGGACAGGGAGGCCTGGCATGCTGCAGTCCATAGTGTAGCAGAGTCGGACACAACTGAGTGGCTGAACTGAACTGATCTGCATGGTACTAAAAAAATTAACGACGGGGTATGTGCAAAGAACAGTTAATGCCTTGAGGGAAAAGTTATTAGTTGAGGGAAAATGTAAAAAAAAAAAATAAATAAATAAAGCTTTCTAGGGATTCTACCAGGAAAAGAGGTAGGTCAAAAATAGATCTGGAAACAAAGCATGCTAAGTCACTTCAGTCTTGTCCAACTCTTTGTGGCTCTACGGACTGCGGCCTGTCAGGCTCCTCTATCCAGGGGATTACCCAGGCAAGAATACTGGAGGGGGTTGCCACTTCCTCCTCCAAGGAAGCTTCCCAGCCTGGGAATCGAACCCGGGTCTCCTGCATTGGTAGGTGGGTTCTTTACCACTAGTGCCACCTGGGAAGCCCCTCCTGGTACAATAGACCCTGAATGTAGGTAACAGTTGATTGAAAGGAAATTGGCATTCATAAACAAATTCGATGGATGAATTAACTGTAAAATCTGATTTTAGAGTTCAACTGAATAGGACTGAGAACTGTTCCTGTTCGCTGACATGTTCAAAGTAAACCACATAGCACGAAAAAGGGAAAAGTATGTACTGCGGCAGTGTCAGAGGTCAGGAGGGCAGCACTTGGTCTGAGACAGCAGCACACTCTGCTTTGACTTGGGGTCACACACTGGCTGTCCTGCTTGTAGGTCTGAGATGATACCAAAGACAGTTCTCAACGTCTTCCAACAGTGTTCAAGATCTGGTTGCTTTTTTGTTCTGTGCCTCTTCTATCCTTATTAACTTGGTTTTTTTTTAATCATGATAGACACAAATCTTTCTATGTGCCTGCTTCTATGAAGGTCTATCAGAAAAAAGCGTAAACCTTCTAAACCTTCTCCCCAGTATTAGCATCCTCATATCTACCATAGACTGTGTACAGACATAAAGAAAGCTATACAAAAAATGCTTTTATGTTTCTCAGAATAAAACCTTCTATACACTGAAAGCATTATGGAGCACAAAATTTTGACGCATCTGAACAAGTGATCAGCTCTGACACGATCTTTTTCCTCATGAGTTTAATGCTCTATTTTTAATAGAAACAAGAAATATACTTGTTTTTCATTCTATATTCAGCTGAGTAAGTATTAGACCATTTTTCTCTCACTTCAATAATGCATGGAGTGTTTTATAGTTCCACCCATACAGAGCAGTCCTAAAATACAGTGAAGAAGGAAACTGCATGTGTTCATCATAGAGTATGCATACTGTTTGTGCCAACTTGTGGGCACACATTAAACTGAAATTGTTTTTTTAACTTGCCTTTTACAGAAGCATCATTTTTCTTATTTTCCTTGAAGCAAGCCAGATCTAGCTTTTTGAAATTAAAAATGATTTTTCTCATCCTTCCTTTTCAATAGCCCTTAAACAATAACTGTTGAATCTTCTTTTTATTCAATTACCCCAGGGGTTTAACAATATCTTTAATATTTCTTGTGGAACCCTTTTCTCTCCTTACATTTTAAACAATACGAAATTCACATTTTGCATTTCCTGTAATGCTGTTTAAGTTTTTATTCAATTGTTTATTTCAAATGTAGCTTTCCTTTCATAATAGCTAGACACTTGGAAATTGTTCACAATTACTTCCTTTATAATCTCAAACCCCAAATGATTGCTTTTTGTCTCCCAAATGTATTTCAAAATTCTCTATGTGTTGATGTGCTGAGTGAGTCAGAGTGCTGTTAGACAGTTGACTAGATCTTTGCATAAAGACGATGTTTGTAATCAGAAATTTAATCCCACTTTCCCCTTGTCGTCGTCCACCAACTGCAATACATCTTTGTTATTTCATAGCCCTTGTCCCAAGGGATGAAGCCATTATCTCAAATTCTATCTTATTGTTTTTTTACTGCTAAAATGTCATTGTTTTTCCTTTTCTTCATGTTAAGTTCTAATCATTGTCATTTATTTTCTTTTTATAAATATGTATCCAAGGACATTTGTCCCAAGCCTAACAATTCTGTGTTCCAGCTACATAGTAAAGCTTTTAGTAAGTCCGTTAGTGACGGCCTTTTTTTCAGTGTTCTAGCTCTCCTCAGATCACTCTTTTTGAAAAGTTTAGCTCCTTCAATTCTTCCTCTCCCTTCATGGAAGTCATATTATACATCTCAGACAATCTGTGGTTTCTCTACCAAAGCACAGAGTGACTGACATGCCATCTTCCATTCTTGTTGATTACTTCTTCACATCACAAAACTGGCAACATCTTTTTATGTGCCTGGTTTCAATAAAATTAAAATTCTATCAGAAAGAGGACTTAGATGAAATCTTCTCTTTAGTTTTAGTTTCATGATCTTTGTAGTTTGTATCTTTGGGAACACTGCTCAGAGATCTGCCTGATTCCCAAAATATCTTCTTGGGGCACTCAAAGTAATGTCATTTTGAGCCTCACATAAAATATGCTGTGAGGTGTATTATTGCAGCATTTATTGGGTTTCCAAAACGAGGATGAACCTTTTGGCCAACCCAATAATTTCCTTTTCTTGACCAAAGCAAATGGTCTACCAGATATCTCCCAGATATCTCTGCAGCAAAGATGATTTTTTTTTTTTTTTTCAGGATCACCAGAGAATTGCAACCTTGCACCTGCAATCATGGTGAACTGCATGTGAGTGCCTGGCAAAGGAAGGGGGCCCACTTTACAAAGAGGAAGGAACTTGGGAAGGCTATAGGAAACAGAGTCCACGGGTTTTCATTTAGCAGAGTTATTGCCAGGAAAAAAGGAAAGTCTTCTTCCTTTTGGACTCTGCTATCAATGCAGTGGGGGAAAGCTACCACTTCCAGTCTCCCAGCTCTATTTAATTTGGGTTTCTACTAAGTTTTTTTATGCTTTTCAGAGTCTTCGAATGCAATGTTTTCTATCAAAGTGAAATAATAGTTTAAGAGAAACTAACCACATGATAGACAGAACCACTGGCTTTGGGTAACCTTCAATCACAATAATTAAATAAATTAAATATATCTGTGTCTTATATTTTACACCAGATAATTGGAAGTTTCCTAATCATCATGTATCTTTAGGTAAATGGGAACCAACTGCTCACAGCCAATGCACAGATGGAATTTTCTAGTACTAGTTTGAGACTTTGAGGAGTAAGGATTCATGTCTTATTCACTTCTATATTAGTTCCTACCAGAGTGCCTGGCATCCAAAAATACATTCATTGATTCAAACCCACTTATGTCTTTAAACTGATGATCCCATAAGTTCAATGGTATGATTTTTGCAGATATTATGTTTAGAATTTTGTACTATAGTTGCTGCACATAATTCTCAGTTGTTTTAATGTTATAAATCATTATTTAAGTAAGATAGCAATGAAGAGAGAGAAATATGGAGTAGATCTTTTGCTTAATAGTTCTTGACTTGAAAAATAAAGAAAGGAATCATAAGTGAAATCTTAAAAATATGAAACTAGCTGTATATGACTTTTAAAACATTACATTCAACTGAAAGTTCAGCATTCAGCCAAAATTTTAAAGTATTTATTTTTTGTTTTCAAATTACTTATTTTTTAATTTTTAGAAGGCGTATGTTTTTAAGAGCAGTTTTAGGTTTTACAGTAAAACTGAGAAGAAGGTACAGAGATTTCCCTCATGTCCCCTGTTCTCACACAAGCACTTACCAGAATGGTACATTTATGACCAAGGATGAACCTATGCTGACACATCATCATTATCCCAAGTGCACAGCTGACTTTAGCTTTCACTTTCATCGTTGCACATTCTACGACTTTGGACAAAGTATAATGACATACACTC
The DNA here is from genome assembly GCA_020226075.1 of Hydropotes inermis. NCBI lineage: Eukaryota > Metazoa > Chordata > Mammalia > Artiodactyla > Cervidae > Hydropotes > Hydropotes inermis. The sequence goes on from CM035287.1 coordinate 53,818,150, forward strand.
ATCATTATAATATTATACAAAGTGTTTTCACTGCCCGAAACCCTTCTCTTCACGTCCACCACCCTGCTTTTTTCTAGCAACCACGGATCTTTATATGGTTTACATAGTTCTGCCTTTTCCAGAAAGTCATATAGTTGGAACCATACTATGGTTGGAACCAAGTATGTGGCCTTTTCATATTGGCTTCTCACTTAGTAATATTTTTGTTAATATGGTAAATCCTTTTAAGAAGTCATTACAATAATATTGTCTTTTCTTTTCAGTCATTCTTACATGTTTTTACCTCAATACATTTTAGATTTCACACGGGACCCCTGAGACACCAGCCGTGGTATTGAGCATGCTTGCAAAGTGTTAAGCCTCAGTGAATTTTCTCAGTGATTTTTAAATTACTCCAGAAGAATGGAAATCTTTCATTTCAGCAGCTTGACTGATGCAGCAATAACTGTCTCCATGGGAGAGTTAAAGAAGCAATGAACTGCAAAGTATGAACTTGGATGGTTGGATCTGGAAATCAAAAGGGCTCAGCTTTGAAATGTAATATATCTGCTCATATTCCAGGTCAAATAAAAAAGTAGAAAGTCTGACCTAGTAGACATTTATTAATTAAATGGCACACAGCACAATTACTCTTAGAAGTACTCTCAATGCTGGGTTACTTTAGAAGTTGCCTCATTTAATAATCTCTAAACTGGGAAGCAACCATAGTTCAAGCAGGTTAAATAATCTGATCAAGGCACCTAGCCAGTGATAACAAGAAGTGAGATATAATTGTAGACCTAATTCAAAAATGAAGCTCTTTTTCATGTGTCACGCTATCTCTCAATTAGGACATATGCAATTGTCATAATTTTTGCCGTCTTTAACTCCCCATAAAAGCCCTGGACTGAACTCAGGAACTCTGAATTGCAGTAAGCCCTCTGCTAAAATTTGCTTGACATTGAGCAAGTTAGTTCACATCTTATTGTTTCCTCATCTGAAAAGTGAGAGCCTGAACTCTATAAGGATTTTAAAGATTTTTTCCACCTCCAACAAGATGTATTGTAATTTTGGAGAGGTGAGGCATCAATCAATAAGGACAGGAGAAAAAAAAAGATACTTTTATAATGCAATTAAAGATCAACTATTTTCAGGAAAAAACATAAAATATTTAATTTTATTCACTGTCTCAAAACTCAAAAAATTTTCCTTTAAACATTTAAAACATCTTCTTTAACATGTATGTTCATAATTAAGGAACTCATAATTATTGTAAAAAATAGAAATTCAATACAAGATCTTCACAATCTCAACTTACTCATTTCCTCAACTGTTTATAAAGCATATTAAGAGGAAGTTTCCCTAAAAGTTAAATAATAATACAAGTCTATAACGACGAACTGAATGTTTCCTCTTTTAGACTTTTCCTAGGATTCACATGCACTTTATCCATAGGAAGTGAATTTTAGGATTGCAAAAAAACCATGATGTTCATTACCAGAATTACCTGTGTCAGATGTGCTGCTGCTGCCGCTAAGTCAATTCAGCTGTGTCCGACTCTGTGAGACCCCACAGACGGCAGCCCACCAGACTCCCCCGTCCCTGGGGTTCTCCAGGCAAGAACACTGGAGTGGGCTGCCATTTCCTCCTCTTTCCATAATTATAATCTGTGCAGGAATTAATTCGCTCTTGCCCCAAGCACTCTTGCCTTGTCCCAGGGCCCTGAAAAGCAATCTCTTAAAGTCTTGGAATTTCTCAAGTGGCAAGAATGTTTTTGTTATGTGTGGAGAGCCCCGCAGATCACACCTGGTAATTTATGCTAAATATTAGGTGACTAATGATATGAAGTAAAGCAGCATTTATATATCACTTTTATGATTCTGCCTTAAAGTAAGTTTTCAATCTATTGACTATCTCTGGTCATGAGTGTATTAAATAATTAAGTCTCTACTCCATACAAATCCACCCCCTCTCCAAAAATTAAGGAAAAAATATTGAAAAGCACTATAATTCCAATATCGAGAGAAAAGCACCTTAACATTTGGATAGAGAGAGATACAGAGGAATTAATTTGCATATTTTAATTTAAGTATAGAATATAGCCCAGTGTTTAATGGATGTACTAAATTTATAGTAAATTTATGGTAATGATCTCATGCTTTGAATGCTACATGAAAGGCAATTCCTTTGACATCTGGGGATTTTGAAGATGAGTAGTATACAGTACCTTACTTTGAAAAACAATCAAATTTGAGAGCAAGGATGTTTTCTTAAAACGCATTTTATTCATTTCATAGAATGTATGAACATCTACCACGTGCTTTGTTCATCTTATTACTGCAGGTAGGACAATAAAACAAGAACAACAGACCCGATCCTCACACTCACACTATTTTATTGGAAGAAATCAACAAGAAATATAAGTAAACAAAAATAATTTTCATAGTGGTTATTATTATGAAGGCAAATATAATAAAAAAATAGTGTACTACGAAAGAGAGTGACTGGCTTGCTACTGTAGATTGATGAGAGAGAGTATGGGGAGTAGAATTTGCCACCCCAAAATGTGCCTCTTTGGCATAAAGATTATTTTTAGCTGCTGGTTTTGAATAAATGACAGGCACTGAAGAAGTTCTGAAAACCAAGAGGCAAGTTGCTCTTTGTAGGAGATGTCTGTGTGTGTAAGGGTGTCTCGCTCACTGTGCTGGGAAGAGGGGCATGTCTCAATCTCCAGAAACTTCTGTCAGTGGAGAAGGCAAAGGCTTCGATCCATGTACACCTCTGAGGGTTACTTTAATGCTGACTCTCAGAAGATAAGTAGCTAGCAGCCAGGCCAGTTATTTGGGAGTAATAGTCCAGATATTATAGATAACTAGAGAAAATGCCATAATGTAGGAACAAACTTAACATGTTTGATAAAAAGAAAGTTAGGCTAGAGTATTAACAACTGGCAGGAGAATGTATGAGATGAAGCCTGAGAAATAAGAGAATCTGATCAAGTAGAGAGCTCAGCTTTTAAATGTGATGGGAGCCATTAGGGGCATGAAGAATATGGTATTTCAGTAGCTTTTAAATTGTCCCACAGTTTTTGAGTGTTCTATGCTGGGTGTTTTATTTGTTTACATTTGCATTTCATTTTGAAAATTCCTCATGAAATATCTTTAAGCTCACTAATTCTTTCCTTAACCATGTCAGTTTACTGATGAGCTCATCCAAAGGTTAATTTGTTTCTTTTATTGTGCTTTTGATTTATGACATTTCCTTTTGCTTCTTTGATAGAATTTCCATATCTATGCTTGTTTCTCATCTATTCTTGCATGTTGTCTACTTTTTCCTTGAGAGTCCTTAACATATTAATGATAGATATTTAAATTCACAATTTGCTGGTTCAAATACCTATGTCATATCTGACGCTGGCTCTGATGATTGCTTTGTCTCTTCAATTCTTTTTTTCTTTTTGTCTTTTGCAGTCCTTGGACATATCCATTGTTGTTGAAAACTGGATGCTTTGTACACAATAATAGGAACTTAGATAAATATGCCTTTATGTTAATCTGGCTAGGAATTTGTCATTCAGTCACTCAGTCGTGCCCAGTTCTTTGAAACCCCATGGACTGCAGCACACCAGGCTTCCCCGTCCTCCACCATCTCCCAGAGCTTGCTCAAACTCATGTCCATCGAGTCGGTGATGCC